>VZTO01027625.1:90824-211929 GCA_013400615.1 Syrrhaptes paradoxus
CGGGGCTTCAGGGGTATGGGACTCTTCAGGAAAGCCTCCGGCAGTATAGACAGAGACAAAGAAGGCATTCAGTAACTCTGCCTTCTCTGTATCCTCTGTCACCAGAGCACCCACCTCATTCATCTGTGGGCCTACATTGCCTCTGGTGTTAGCCTTATCTGCAATGGATTTGAGTTCAGATATCCTGTGGCGTCTCTTCTGGAGAATATTTCATTCAAGGGCTGCAGGTACTCACATTTGGGTCTGCTTTCCCTTGCACAGGAACAGCAGCACTGTCTGCACGGTATATTTAGGCTTGTGTATGTCTACCCTGCTGCACTGTGAGTACAGTAGGTTTTAACGTAATAATGTAAAGACTCTTTAAGGCAAGAATTTTCTGTCTTTAACATCTCTCTTAAGTGCCAAAAATAGCAGGGCTGAGCATTTCCAAAGAGGCTGCAGGGAGCTGTGATTTGAGTCTGGTTCAAAAGAAATTATGATTTTTGTCTCTAGCTTTTCTACGTTCTTTTAAAAAATTGTAACTTCTACCTGTTTTCAGTAGGAGCCAAGGTGGAAAATACTGTGAAAAGAGGAAAGTTTCATTACAGACATCTGGGAAGCAGGAGTAGATGGTGATTGGGACTATTTTCTATGTTTAGAAGTGTCATTGCTTTTTCCTGGTGCTACCAAAGAAACACATGTGAAGTACTGATGCAATCACGCATTCTTGTGCTGGAGGTGGCCTGGTTTTGGTACCCTGAGTGTATTTGGCTTGTTAGTGGAACCGCTATACCTTCTTTCTGGGGGGAGGCTGGCAATCCAAGGAAGTGCTTTGTAGTTTTCATCAGCCTGCACAATTATTCCTTCAAACTAGTTCACAGTTTAACTCATTTCTTGGTGTTGATTTTGCACAGACAGGCTGTAATCAGAATGCAGGCTCATCAAATGCTCATATTAAATCTGAGAAGCCTGGTGGTTATGCAGATGTGAATGTCGAACACACTATTTGTCCTTTTCTGGCACTTGTCTTTGTCCCTGTGTTGAGTGGTATCACATGTCCGAAAGACGTTTTGTCAGTATCTTAGTGGAGGAAGAACCAGCAATGTTTACTCTGGAAGTGCCATGATGTACTGCGCTCTTTTTTATCTAGCCCCCTCTTTGTTAGCCCAAGACCAAGGTCAGGTTTCCTCATAGCAGCTTTGCATCAAAGATTTACACTGCCCAAGTCCAAGACAGCGGCTGCACTCTCCTAAGACAGGATAACTTTTTCTCGTCTCCAGGGTTACTCTGACAAAAAAATTCTGAGCAATCTGGAGCACTGGCAGGGGTGGCATATTTTTCCAAGAGTCAAGGTTGCTCATTAAGTAAGGGGGGAAAAGTGATTGCAAAGCTGTGTATAGCCTTGCAAGGTGGTAACACTCATGCTAGCAAAAGATAGAAGCTCTGTTATCATTTGCACAATTTAATGCTTTTCTTTGCTTTTTTTTTCATACAGGATGTGTTTCCTGAGACTAGCTGTATGTCTATATGCAGAGGTTTAGACACTTATCTGCAGTCCCCTTCTTAAATCCAAATTAATGCTGAGGAGTAGCTACAGGAGTGTAATTGTCCCTTGATACCAGAAGGAGGAAAGGTTCAGGGTGGAGGTGAAAGGATATATACACAAAGAGAGAACCTAGTTCACCTGCCTGCTTTCCCTTTGGGATGACACACAAATGGAGCAGAAGCATCACTGAGTCTTTTGTTCTGTACTGGTACAGAAGATGGTCAAAAGGTAACAGAGAAGTCAGACAACAGTAAATAAAGGCAGGAAAAGTAGGAATTTGGTTTGCAGCATGCGGTGTTTCTGCCAGGCTCCTGTGAATTAAAGAGATGGAGGTAATTTTTTTACTGTCCTGCATCACAGTGAACACCAGTCCTCTGGCTGAATGTGTCTGATTAAGTGTAGTAAAAGGAATAGTGTCCCTATTACTCAGCATAGCCATGTATTTTCTTCTTCTTTACTGCGAATCTCAAACTTCTCTTCACACATTTCTTTGCCTGCATCTGATTTTAAAGGACTGCAATAGAAAGCAGATTAGCTTCAGGGTAAACATGCCCTATCTGTTAACAAGAATCTGAAGCAAATTGGACATACCAGAACAATTTGGGATGTATATTCTGCTGATGCAGTAGTGTCATAATGTTTAGCATTTGCTTTGCTTTGCCCTGCCTATGGTTGGGGCTGCTTATTGCCACGTGGAGGAGAAGGAGCAGGACACAAGACCGCTGGTCCAGAAATCTAAGATGGTTTTCTGAGCTGAGAAAACTTTTTCTGCCTCTCATGCATTGCAGTAGGGAGCAGAGCACATGTGGAAGTTCCTGCTTTTTCATCTGTCTGATGGGAATTTGCATCATAAACACTGATAAATATTTATTACGAAAAAACTCAGTCATTTTATTCTTCCTAAGTGAAGTAAAAGTAGAAAAAAGTAAACTAAGATAGACATAAATTTGTTATGATCAACTGATCGTAAGGAGGCTTGTTAGGTGGTTTTGACTCTGGTCTTTTGTCCAACAACTAATTCTAGTCTAGATGTAAAGATACTCTGTGGATCTGGGCACTATGTGACTTTTACTGGTGCAAAAAATACCACCTTTAAAGCTTTATATGTTGGTGGAAACATTCAAGATCATATTATTCAATGTACACTTGGGTTTTCATCTGATATTTTGTGTAGATGCTGAGCTGGACTTAGCATAGGACAGCTACTGAAGGAGTGACTGAGATTGGCTTCTGCAGCAATTTGGGCCATTAAACATTCTCTGCTACTCATTACTGCCCAGGAAATCTCTTCTGCTTCAATTAGTACAGTGTAATTATATACCAGCTGTGGTGATTGTTTTTCTGCCGCAAGCAGTGGCCCTGCAACATACATTGCAGCCCTGGGAACCCTGTCAGATATAACCAGAACAAAGAAACAATACCACTTGCACAAGCAGAAAGCAAATTGCTCTTATTCTGTTGCTGAAGAAAGGCAAAAAAGTAGCTCATAATTACAGACAAATTTTACAATTTTTATCACAACAGGTGAGCATTTAGGCTGTTACGTTAACGAGAGGATGTATATGAAGTAAGAGGTGCCATTCGGTGTGCCTGAAGATTTGGCTATAAACAGACTAAACCTCTGTTGGGTGAGGGTATAGTACTCAAGCCACCCACTGCTTTGAGTGTTTTCCATGTAAAAAGTCCTCATACACCTCACAGAGGCTGGAATGATTTACCAGGAAATACAAGTGGAGGGTGGCATCCAGCGGCACAAGAATGCGAAGAGGTGAAATGTAAAGATAGTACCTATGGAAACTGTACAGAGTATACTGTTGCCCCTCCGCTTTGGAAGAAGAATCATGGAGAAGGCAGAGGAGTTGTGATTTTTTGTGTTGGTCTATGTTAAGACTACTTCGTTCACATGTGATGTTGGATACCTCAGCTGCCAGCCTTACAACACCAGCAATAAAGCCACATTGTCTTACAGACTCCTGTTACATCTCTCAAGTGGTAGTAAAAGGCATGTAGGACAAGTTAGCTGACCTGTGCTTTTGCCTCATCTTCAGAGTATGTCCTCGATTACAGCATGCAGAGGTATCAATTGCATTGCAAAGGCATAGTAGAAGCCATCTTCAGGTCTTTGGTGAGGATGTAGGAAACCAATACGTAAGTGTAAAAAGATTCAATATATTAACTGGACTTCAGGGTGGGTTTCCAAGTAAGCAAGCTGACAGTGAAATCAGTAAAGCACAATGCAGAAGAAAGCTTTCTTCAAGGAGACCTAATAGCAGCCTACCAGTACCTGGAGGGGGCTACAGGAGACATGGAGAAACACTCATCATCAGGGGGTGTAGTGAGAGGACGAGGGGTAATGGGTATAAGCTGAAAGAGGGCAGATTTAGATTAGATATAAGGAAGAAATTTTTCACAGTGAGGGTGGTGAGACACTGGAACAGGTTGCCCAGAGAAGCTGTGGATGCCCCATCCCTGGAGGGGTTCAAGGCCAGGCTGGATGAGGCTTTGAGCAACCTGGGCTAGTGGAGGGTGTCCCTGCCCATGGCAGGGTTGTTGGAACTTGATGATCTTTAAGGTCCTTTCCAACCCAAACCATTCTGTGATTCTATGATTCCTATTTCTCCAGCCCTGAGGGAGAAGCTTATAAGATTTTTTCTGCACTGCCAGGATCCTTACAGCAAGCAAGTCCTCCTCATTCACCAAAAGGCCCAGAATGGCCCATTTCCTTGACAAGGGAAGCAGCAGCAATCAGGTAGGGATAGCTTCTTTGTCATAGATATCTTCCAAACCAGTACTTTAACAGAAAGCTCTTTCTTGTTTCCTTTTCAGGTATTTTTGTGTATCTAATGTATAATTGTTCCCTCTTTATGCTGTGTGCGTGTGTGTGTTTCTGCCTCAGCGCAGACGTGCAGCTGCAATCCAGATCTGTGTGTGTATTGTCACAAGCAGCCTGTCTTGGAATAGGGGCTAGATTTCAGCACAGCACATTTATCCAGTTCTTTCTTTAACCTAAACGAGGAGTACTTATTTTGAGGCACCACCCATCCATCAAGAGATTTCTTTCAAACATTCCAAAAGAGTTCTGTAAGTCTATGACCACTTCGTCATTTCTAGGAATTTTACTTCAAGAAGACTGTCACAGACAAGGTAAAGTTTTACTGAATTAAAGGGTAATAAAACCTAATAATTTTGATTTTTCTTAAAGGTAGAAATGCAGTGTCTGGTTGTATAATTAGGCTGCGGTATTGAAACATTGCAATACATGTTTTAGACTTGTATTAAGGTATTTTCCAAGCATAATGTTGTAATGCTTTAAGTATTCTAGATTATTTTACTATAGTCTGTCTTCTACATAGGCTGAGAGCATTAGCTTACTATTCATTATAGAAGAGTTAGCTTCATTGCCCAGTGGGTTTGCAGTCAGCATGTATGTCAAAAAATAATAAATGTCATAGCACAGACAGTACCTAGACAAGCCAGTACTGTCAAAGTCTACAGGAACACTGGAGAAACCAAACAGAAAGTACTTGTATGGGGTCTGGCAGGGATGGAGTTCACAGCAGCCCGTGTGTGCTGTGCTTTGCATTTGTGGCTAAACCAGTGCTGGTAACACACCAGTGTATGGGCTGCTGCTGGGCAGTGCTGGCACAGTGCCAAGGTTGTCTCTCTGAACCGCTCCTCTGAAGGCCAGTAGGCTTGGGGTGGGCAAGAGGTTGGGAGGGGACACAGCTGGGAATGCTGGCCCCCCGCAGCATATGACATTGTGCTCAGCAGTAAAGCTGGGGGAAAGGAGGAGGAAGGGAGGACATTTGTGGTTATGGTGTTTGTCTTCGCAAGTAATCATTATGCATGCTGGGGCCCTGCTGTCCTGGAAGAGGCTGAACATCTGCCTACTGATGGGAAGCAGTGAAAGAATTCTTCTTTTTGCTTTGCCTGTGTGCAACACTTTTGCTTTCTTTATTACAGTATTATACTATCTTGATCCATGAGTCTTTTCACCTTCCTTATATTTTTCCCAATCCCATGGCAAAGGAAAGTGCGAGCAGCAGGGTGAGTGTTTGTTCACTCACCAGGGTCAAACCAACACAATACAACAAAGCTGAGTTTGAAAAGATAACTGATTTTAGAAATTGTGTTTTAAGGCACCTTGCTGGAAATAATATGAAAAGGTCTGACTTTTTAAAGAGGACCTGTTCAGCAGTCCTTGAAAATTGTGTCCCTCACAGATGGACATGCAAAGTCTTTCTTAAAATAGCCTCTGTGCAGTAGTGAGTATATAAAGCCACTCTCGTTAGCTGCTAAAATGATTTATGTGCACTGATATTTGGACATAAATGTGTACCACATACCAAATTAAGATGGTAGTAAGATGAGCAAGCTTAGAGGTCTATGATCCTCTTCCTTGTAATGACAAATGAATAAGTTACAGGGCTATAGGGAAGATTATTACTGGTGGCCACCTTTGTGTTACGTATTCCTGCTCCATCAAGTAGCAACACAATGTGATCTCTCACAACTGCTGCAGTCTTGTCTTCTTCCAAGTACATGTAATAAGTACAGTGGTCTACTTCCCCACAAGCACAGATCATACATTTTGCCTCCTTGAGACCCAATTAAACACTTGTGTTGAATATTAAAGATTCTGTTTATCACTGCATTGTTTTATGTTTCACAATCTGATGGCTGCACGATTAGTGTAACCAAGTGACAGCGTGATTATGACTCTTGTTTTTATGCAGGCAATTAACCGTAGATGGAGAAGGTGCTAATTACTGTAGCTAGTTTCAATGCACTACCTAGTTGCTTGCCTTTGCAAAATTGGATCAGTGTGGGGGATCTTCAGAGAAGAACCTAGATGTTTTTAGGCAATTTGGCAATGCGAGTTCAGTGCTAGATTCAGTGGAGTAGGCAGTTTTATAGCAAGTTTGTCCTTAATGCTGCTTTACTGACGGCTCTACTGCAACAGAAGTGCAATGTTTAGTATTCCTTGTTCACTGCTGACTTTGTAAGAGGCAGTTTTTTGGCAAGGCTGGGATCACTTTTTGTTTAGTTTTGAATTTATTACGTATCCAGAAAGAAAAAAAAGCAACTAAGTGAAAAAAGAAACAGCCATAATCTTTTCTTTCACATTTCTATAGTCATTAGAAAATACTGTGCAGAAAATAATTGAATTGTATAATCTAAAAAGGAGATGAGGAAGAAAATCTGTATTACCTCTGCAACATTGGTAAAACAACCTACCATCGAAGAGAATATCTGATATTGTAATTCCACATTGCAATAATAGCAGCCAGATATACTCAAGGATATCAAACCCTAAATCATCCGTATGGTTTTGAGTAACTTTCCACAACTGATGGCCAAGCTGACTACCAGTAACTTCAGTGGGTAAAATACTGCTGTGGTGACCTTTAATAATACCAAAGGAAGGGGGAGAGGCGAAGGGGCAAATTTCAGGACAAGGCTTTGATCACACCTGAAAGTCACAACATCCTGTTCAGTGCAACACTCAGCTCCCATCTGTTTGAATCTGTTCCTTGCAACTTTCACAATTTCCTAATCTGTGGTCAAAATGCCCTTGAAGAGAAAAAGTCATATTAGAAAACAAATTGTTTTGAATTACTTATGGCCAAATTTACCATTATGTGCTTTAAAGATTGGGCTGAGTGCTCCTGTGAAAAGCTGGAGGCTGGAATTTTCATTAAAGCCATGCCCTATTGATATTCTGAGAGGTCCCAATGCTTTCTCTGAAATCAGTCGGTGTTTCCGTGTGTGAGAATAGGTCACTGTGCCTCCTCTGGCAGTAACAGTTGAAAGAGACATGCTATTAAGTAATAATTTAAGGTAAATGTATTCAGAAGTATGTCTATCTTACTTTGCTCATCAAAGTTTCCCTGAAAGTTTTTAATTTTTTTGACTCAATTTTAGTGGTAAAATTCCAATGTCACTTTATGGGAAAAAATTACTTTAATCTTAAATGGGATAATTAAATATGATAGTTTATCTCCTGACTGAAAGCAAAAGGCAGAGTTTCATCTAATGGGAAACTTGGGATTTGCAAAATACTATTAGTTTACTGATCTTATTACTAAGAAAAAAGTCCACTTATCTCATGGATCAAGCAGAGGGCATTGGCTTCCCCAATGCTATTTGAAAAATAAGTGATTTATAAAGTAACTTTTTAATTTGGACCAAAGAAGGAAAACTGAGGACAGTGGAATGTATTTACATGACTTCCTTTAACTCCTCGCTCCCGCCAGAGAAAGGCAAGTGTCCCTCTTAGGGATCGTGTAGCAGCTGGAGCCTCCTGCTCCAGTTCCACTGTCTGAGAGTTGTCTCCAGCACACTGTGATGGTCAGTCCTCAGTGTGTGTATCTACTCCTGACACTTTACCTCTTGTCACCTTACATATCTTACCTGGAGAATAAACTGTTGCTGAACTGAAAACACGGTGTATGCGACCAGAGCCTGCTGGAGAACATGCCATTGCCTGCACTGTGCCGCCTGAGAAGAAGTGGATGCTGTTGGATGGGCATGGTGAGTCTTTTACTGTGATGGGGAAAATTAACTTTGAATCAAGAAGTGTCTGCATAAAAAATTCTAACTGAAAACTAAGATGTTGCAGATTTGCAGAGGATCATGTTGTGACCCGAGGTGGTGTGCTGCCCAGTTCACAAGTCTGTGGGTAGATATTGGAGGAAGCTGGGAAGAAAAGCAGTTGTTCTTATCAGAAGGGTTCAGTAAACACATGATCTGAAAACCCAAATCCTATATCTTTAGGGCTTGTTTGCATTAAAAGATTTCTCTGAAAAAAAGGTAAGGGGTTAATTTATACTACAGTTATGCTAGTAGAGCTTATTCCACAGGGACTTTCATTCTGAAGTCGGATTCATCAACCAAATATTGATAACATAATAACTAAGATACTAAGAACATCAGAAGGAACATTTTATATGGCAGACAAAATCTAATATAGCAGCAATCAGAGGCTAGTGAAAAGTTGTTTTCTTTAACTCCAGAACTCTAACTTTTGAAATCAATGGCAATATTCCACAGTTTTTTTCCCAAATGCATCCCTGTCCTGTGTCGTAATGGAAGCTTTTCCCCACAGCTTTCCCCCTGCTGCTCTGGACCATGAACTGATGTTCATAGCATTGGGTGGTACAGTGGGGGGTATAGCCTCACTCTACCCCTGCCCTGTCCTGTTCTTGAGCAGGCACTGAGATGAAAATCCACTCATCAGTGAGCTTCAACTCCAATCTCATGTGAGTAAATCTGGTGCTACAGGAGGACACTTAGGGATGTCAAAACCTTTGGCTGCCAGGAACAAGCACTTGAAAGAAGTATTTGCTATCCAAGGTGATGATGTAGGAGGCTCATCCTACTGCCATTGCCCTGCTCCTGTGCATCCAAACTTCTTGGAGTGTTTCATGTTTTCACACTTCCTGCTGTAGGAGCTGGCAGTTTTTGTCACCAGGTCATCCCCTCTTAGCAAAAGAGCTGGTGGAATTTCCTCCTGCTGGATAACGTTTCGTTGCAAATCCTGAACTCTGTTCCTTGCACCGAAAGCTAATCTTCAGACACTGTCTGAAGTCTACTGTCTGACTGTCATCAATGCAACTGCAGCTATACCATTGCTTCAGAACAATATCCGTCCTTTGATCAAAGAAAATTTGCTAGTCTCCTTTAAAGTAAAAACATTACAACAAGTCTGAAACAAAAAATGGTTGTCCTGTGCAAATTTTTTCAAAGCTGTGCAAGGGAGGCATATGGGGTAGAAAACTTGGAATCAAAACACAGTTGTGAACGCATGGACTATTCTTTGTTGTTAGTAGTAATATTGTCCTTTTTTTTTTTTTTTTAAACAGCAAATCAAATGTAGTTAGTACTAAAGAAAAAGTTCATGCAAAAAAGGTGTTTAGATACAGAAATTGAGTTCAGAGGAAAATGCAGGAGCATAGCTTCTCCAAAAAAGCACAAGGATGGTATATGTATGGTATTTACAGCTTGGCATTCCTGGTCTCACTCCTGCTCTGCCAGCTCACCATGCGGTGATGCACTACTTCTTATGGGAAAGGAAGCTAGAGCTTGTCTTTTTAACCATTGCACCCTGTTTTTCTATTTCTATTTTCTGTTCTCTATATTTCTATTTACGGTTACACTGAACTTGGCATTGCTGAAGGTGAAATAAATATTACATCAGGCTGAATTTGAGCCCCGTAATGATAGCCTTGAGCAATGTGTTCAAAGAGATGCCTGCCACTCACTAGGCAGCTCTGGGGCCCAAGCTCTCACTCAGGGCAGTGATGACTCCATCGCAGGGGCTTCAACCCCAAGCCTCCCACTTCCAGAGGAAAAAGACTTGCTCATCTGACTATGGGACTTCTGTCAAAGGCAATTTTTTTGCTGAAGCTACACCAAAGAGAGCTCTCTGGAGCTGAAAAAGGATCAAGCAAGAAGAAGCCATGATATCTGAATAGTATCTGGTCAGCAGGACCCTCCTCTGAGAAAGGAGAAGCTGGTATTTTTGACCTTGTTCCCTGGACAAAGTGTTTTATCATCGTTGGATTAGAAACAGCAACAAACCTCAGAGCACTCAGCTCTTCTTCCCCTCAGATGAGTATGTGGTCTTTCAGGCAGCTGGGTCTGGGTCAGGAGAGGAGGAATAGGCAGGTATCATTACCATGCTTCTGCTGAGGGAAGCTGCCTCATTCCCTTCGTCTACCAAGTGTCTCTCTCAGCTAAGCAAGTTTTTTCTAAGCTCACCCTCTTGTTAATTGTGCTGTGCTTCAGTTAATGCAAAAACTATTTGCTATGCGTCCGCATTCCTGTTAACAGATTTAGTTTGTTAGCAGACACATGTCAACAAGTAAGGCCAGTCATATTTAATTTATTTGGATGTGAAAAACTTTTAAGCTAGCAGAGTATTTTTTACTTCTAGGGCTGTGTTTGGACACAGATTTCCTTTGCCAGCTCTGCTGGCTGCAACAGTTCCTGTGTTGCATTGCCCACTTTTCCATCCCACATGTGTTGCACAGATCTGTATGTGGATGTACAGAGCAGAGCCCAGATTTATCAGAAAAATAACCGTCCTTTTAAGAGGCTACTTTTTTTTCAACTCAGAAACCCTGATCCTATTTGCCATATGGCTTCCAAGTGTTCCTGCTGACACGGCTGGTGTGGAGGCCAGGGAGGGAAATGAGGGCTGTAGTTGTGGATATATGTGTATTTCCACACACGCCACACTATGAGAATGCTTCTTTCATGGTTTCACTTTGCAGTGTTTATTTGCAAATGATAGTTTTCAGACACTTCAGATAACTTTAGTTATGCCAAAGTAATAGGAAAGATGCAAACCCTCTCCTCAAACCAAACAAAAAACCAAACCCCCAAACCCAAAGCCCCCAGTATATTTTCATAACCCCAGGTTGGAAACTATATAGAGAAAGGTTTTCCAAGATGTGTGCATGCAGTTAGCCTTTAAGTCAATGCTTAATGACCCAAAGTTGTGTCCTGAATTCCAAAAGCAATGATCATTCTGCTGTTAATGAAAATCTATTCTGGAAAAAACAATTCAATGATGACATAGGACAACCTTAAGAAATACAAATAAGCAAAAGTTAAGAATAAAAGAAAAAATGGGCTGAAAGAACACGAAGAGAACTTTTTAGACAGGTCTAAAGTATTGAGATCCAATGTATTGTGGTTTTGTTCACTGTGTGTAGTGGACACATATTCCCATGGAAAAAACTTATTATTACAGTTGCAAGCAGTTGTCATGTTGGCCTGAAATATTAAAATTGTCAAATACCTCAACTGTAAGGAGTGTAGGAACTGTTTTGACATGGCAAGAAAGTTAATGTTCTGGTCCTCTTTTAGAAATATGGCTGTGACGTAAAGCTCTGATGCCATGCAGACTTGTTCAGCTGGCTCAAATGTCTTTAAACAATTTTGGTGGGTTAACTTGATACTGGCATGCTTTATGCCAGTGCTTGAATTGCCTGTCCACCTCATTTTAACTCTCTGCCAGGTCAGGTATTGATCACCTCATTGCAGGGCATGAAATCCAGCACAAACCTTTAGGATAAAAATGCCAGTGAATCAGTTGTGCTGAACTTTTTCTCACTGCAACCTCTAACTCATAGGAACGTGTCTTCATAGGAAATTCACATGGCCTTCCTGTTATTCTCTGGCACTTTACAAGCTTGCTATGTTAATCTCAAAATAATGTAATAAGACTTTAGAAAGAAGCATCTAGTTACTGGCAAGTTGCTGTCTTTTAGGAAGACTCTAGTGAAGATGAAGAGGTAGAAATTCCATTAGTTGATTAACTTATCTCTCTTACATTATCAATTCTAAAATAATATTAAACTTTCCTTTGCCTTTGTATTTTTATCAATTATTGTATTATTTATAACTGAGAAGCACTGCATTTTTTTCCTAGTCTTGCTTAATCTGCTGAAAATAAACTTCTATAAATTTGAACAAGTAAACTGTGTCTTACTCTAAGTTTTCTTTTTTCAGCACTATTGTCACCACATTAGTAGCAGTTAATTTTAAGTCAACACCATAACCAGTACTTGGTTGCAAACCTCAAATTAACAGAATATGCTTGTCAAGACAATCGATTTTCTCTAGTTTGTGTCTATGGATTAAGACAAAGCTCCAGCTGTCCTACAGCTAAGGCTGAAACCAGGCTGTGTTGTAAGTGTGCTTTGTGTTTCCTGGGTTTCAGAAGTGATGGTGTCATTGAACTTGATAAGGTTGGTAATGCAGGTCAATATTATTCTGTAACTAAAACTGAGATGTATGCTAACCAAGTGCATTTTTTTCTCATCACTGGAAATTAGGCTCCTTTTGTTTCATCCTGTTCTTTCAATAAGTGCCTGTGAACTTGCTCTGCCTGCAAATTTATTCTCTGGAGAAAAGTCAGGAGACTTGCAATTTCCCTTTGTTCTGATCCTTCTAATTGATCCAAAACTTTGAATTGACATTTTTGTCCCCTTCTCTTGAATAAAAAAAATATTTGCGTAAGCCAACTACATTGCTGCTACTTTCCCTGATGCCTGAGTTAAATCTTTGCTACTCCTTTGGTGTTTTTAAGTAGGTGTTCAGACCTCGGTTGTTCCCCGCTGGCTTTCAGGGAATTTTTCATATGAGCTAGTCATTGACAGATCAGGATGTATGAACAAAAATATTCTGAGTTTTGATAATCAGAGCCATGTTGTCTAGCTGAGTGACATTCCTGACATTGCTGGAGCTATACTGGTGAGTGCAATCCTGCTGCTTAAACTGCTGTAACAACAGTGGTGGTGGCTCTAAACATCCACAGGAGGGTACAAGTACTACAAGCACAGTCACTAGAACCAGAGGGCCATGGTGTTTCCGTGGTATCACACTGCTGCTCTATCAATGTGTCTTATATGGATGTGTGGAACAGCAGCTCTTATCACAGTGTTGCTCTGCTGTAAGTTCTCCAAAACTGCATCTTCCCTCCTGACTCCTTAGTGATTTTCTTGGAGAGCACTTCAGCTTTCTGCCTGTCAGCCCTGGAGACCGTGAAGGTTGGCAACTCAAATACATTGTAATAGGAAATTTTTTTTTAAGATTAAAGCTTTGGGTTTTTTTCCAGAATTTTGAAGTGTCTGTTTTTCATCCCCCAAATAGAAATATTTCAATCCCAGCTTTCAGCTAGCCATAACGTTTGAGATGCATCTTAGGCATTCAGAATCTTTAATAAGCACCAAGGTCACTTTGTCAAAGCTGCTCCTTTACACCACTTTAAGGCTCTGATGTCTGGCCATCATTGACCTCCACGCTGCAATAATTGAGAAGCTCAGTAAGAGGAAGTAAGAAAGATTGTAGATGCCAAGCAACTCTTTCTTTTTATATATCAGCAATTAGAGACTGCATGAAGAAATGTAATTCAATCGAGAAACCATGGCATATAGTCCAGCTTAGCTCTTGAAGAAATTGATTTCCTAATTGATCCAATAGCAGCTCATTTCTTGGAGGCACAAATCTGCCATCCTTTTTTAGCTTGAATGATTAACCCATGCACTGGACTTTCTGGGTTATTTTCATTAGAACCAGAGCTTGCTCTAGAGGCTATCCTCTCTCTGAAATAATACTAAGTTTCTTTGGTTGATGTTTTGGTTTTTTTTTGGTTTTTTTGGGGGGGTGGTGGGGAAGGAAGCAAGGAGTTGTTTTGATTCATGTTTCAAAACCTGCTAAAAAGAAATTATCTTCTGATCTTTTATAACCAGACACTTTGTAAGCCCAGGAAAGGCAGAAAACTGCCGCTTATAGGCAGCTTCACCAAACCAGTATGACAATAATTTTTTTTTCAAGTTCTGCTTCACTCTTAATGCTGGCTTAGTCACTAAATACAGCAGGACACACGGTGGTGCCTGCTTTTGTGAAGGGTTAATGGTGCTTGAAATTTTTAATGCCATGAATCTGAAGGTTTCATGAGAGTCACTTGATTTTTGTATGTCAGCAAACAGATTGCCATTGAGGACAATGCTTTAGTATAAACTCATATAGGTTCTCTTGCTACTGGCACTGGTTATTTCAGTATGGAAGACAATATTCTGGGCTCAGACACAATACTGGACTTCCTTCTGCAGATCCATTTGTTTCTGAAGAACATAATTTGCCTTTTAAATTTTTATGTCTTTGGTATCAGCCATAGCAAAACTCCACATTTTCCCTCCTTGACAGGTGAATGCTAGGAAAGAAAGAATTCCTACTCCTGAAATAATGTTTATTTTTCTCTTTCAGCATACAGTGGTTAAAAAAAAATCCTGACACTAAAAAAAAATTCTTACATTAAAACCCACACTGTATATTGCAGGCATGTGTTATAGGAAAGCTCAGAAAAAGTAGTGTAGCAAGGACCTGACAAAAAAAGTTCATTTCTGAGCTAAATGGTTATTATTTAATTCTCATTTCTGGTTTACTTAGACATCTCATTAAATAGGAAGTAACTGCGTTTTTTACCAACCTGGACAGAGAGTGATGAAAGAACCTGTGTATCAGTACAGAGAATTTAGAAATAGCGCTGAAAACTGCTTCTGAAGAGAGAAATGCTGATGTTGCTGTGATAGCATTCTTGAAAATTGCCTGGATGGCATGTATACTTAATTTTAGTTATCATATGTATTGAATCAGTGATATTTGCACTTGGCTAGATAGGAACTGCATGCACACATTGCTGCGTCTGGAATTTTGTGTGTGTAGCAATGTTTTTTTTTGTGGACATAGAGAATTCATTATTATTCTCACTGTATGTCTTCTCAAGGTTGTCCTTCATCTTGTTTGTCATCCCCATGTTGGGCTAAAATGCCAACACCTGACTACAGAGACAGTACAGGACAGAGAGACATTGAGCTGTCAGGGCTCTCTGCTCAGACCAGGCAGCCAGCCCGCAATGGGCAGTGCCGTGCTCCCAGGGAAGGATTCGTGCTGTGCTCTAGTGTTCATCTGGCAGGGGGGAAAGGGAAGTGAGCAGCTGTGCAGGGGGGTCTCTTTAAACCAAGAGTTTATAAAACCCCATAAATCAGAATTTTCTCACTCTTTTTGAGGACTAGGTGGCTTTTTATACTCAGATGGACATGCAGGAAACTCTCAGGGAAGGATGACCTAAGTGCAGTGCATCAGGTTGAGAAGTGTTGCTGTTTGCTAGTGGTCTGTCATCTCTCAGGTTGTATCTGTTAGTGTAAACGCAATGATGTACTCAGACACCCCGAGAGGTGCCTGTTTGTACATGAATTTGTTCACTTTTTTTTTCATGAGGAAGATGGAAACTCTGAACCAGAGAGCTCACAGATTTGATGAAATTTAAGGAAAGGTGGAGTTAAGCTGCAAGAGAAGCTGGAGCTGGACCACAGAAGTAGGCAGTAGAAAAGTAAAGCCTCAGTTTCCGAATGGGTCTGTATCTTGGGAATGCGTGAAACGTTAGGGCAGAAGAACAGTGCCCGTGTTTCTGGTTAGGCTGGAGAGGTTTAAGATTCAGTGTCTTGGGCCCTGTGTCAGTAAGGCAGGTGAGAGAGGAATGGCAGATGCGTGGCTGGCCTGCTCAAACTGGTCCTTTCAAAGGAGTTTGTTACCAAAGGGAGACCCTTGTTTCTTGAGCCAAGGGCAATAGTTGGTAGGCTGTCATCACAGGGCAGGCCAGTTAAAATCAGGGAGGACTTCTGTGAAACAAGCCCCATGTTGGTCCCAGCTGAAACAAAATGAGTCTTAGGCTGAGCTACTTCTTCTTAGATCTCCTCAAGAAGAGAGCAAATAAAGTCATCTCATTCTTGCTGGGAAAAGAGTGATCTGCTTGTGGATGTTTATTGGTAAATGTATGACTGGAAGGTCTACCTGGCAGCTAGTGTGTACCTAGGACTTGTGTTATGAACTGGGCTGGAAGAATGGGGAATTCTGAATGTGAAGACCAGGTATTATATGTCAGCACTCGCTGAACTGCCGGTGGTCACTCTAAAAAAATTAAAATGCTCAAACATTGAAGTCCCACTGAGAAGCTGAATTATATAAAAAATTATCGGCATTTTATACATTAAAAAAATTATTCTCATGCACAAGCATTTATGAAGCAGATAAACAATGTGCTCTTAATGTTTGCCTTTGCCATACCGCAAGATAAGCTTGCAGAAATGAGACATGGAATGTCTTAGAATATGTAACTAAAGTAACATTTTAAATCACTTATTTTGGATCATTGTACTAATGGATAAAGACATACTAAGTCTTCTGTGTGGTGCAGCAAGAAATACTTTCCTTTCTCTTGTAGCAAGTAGTATCCAATAATAACCTGCTAAGTATTGGTTTGTTTGGTTTTTTTTCCCCATCTGCTTGTCCGTTATTGAATTACCAATCCTTTCTGTCAGAAAGTTTCTATGGTCTTTCACTGGCCATCTGGGTTTTTTTGAATCTGTAGCTGGCACTTCTGTATGATTCACCAGGTCTGTGCTGCTGACCCGTGCCCTGACAAAATGTTAGGGGGATGATTCATTACTGGAATTGTCTCCCATTAGAAGGCACATAAAAATTATGGTTACTAAACCTCTTATTACCCTTACAGTTTAGGGGCCTAGTTATTTCATTGTCCGGTTTAGGTTATTAGGATGTGTCTTTCTAAAATGCCTTTTATACTGTATTGCCTCTTTTACAGCTTTCTACTCTATATGCAAGAAGCAACACTGATAGGGTACCAACTGAGAGTGGCCAGAGATTATCTCAAACCATTTTGAAGCACTCAGATTAAAGGGGTGATGGTTGGAAGTGTTAGTACAGTGATGCTAAGTATGGCTAATCCCACCCTTTGACACAGTGCGGTTTACATGATATTTTGATGTCTTTTTTCAGTCTTGCTTTTCTGTGAGTCTTCCTGAAAAAACCCATTCAAGTATTGGTTTGAATATTAGTGCCACAATGTACAAGAATGCATTCCCTATCCCACCACTTACTGCAAAGCCTTTTAGGTTTTCAGCCATCCCCTGGACAGGGGAGGGGACTGAACTACAAAAGGTCTATCACCACTGTCATTCAGCCTTTATACTTAAGGACAGGATGTATATGTGCCTTTTTTTTTTTTTAAATCCCAGTTAATTGCCTGTCTTTATTAAAGGCTTACTGGATGGTAATGCTGGGGAAATAACAGTGGGGACTTTGATGGGCCTCAGCCAAAGCTACTCAGCACAGAGGTCAAGAGAAATATGTGATTATGCAATTCAAAGGCAGAAAAGGTCACAATTTTAACTTTTGGTGATCCATGGGTTATCTCTTGGAGCAGTCTGAGAGGATCCTCTGTGGCTCTGAAATACTACGCTACTGACAGCGCAGGCAAGGAGCAGACAGAAAAGAGATTTTGTAAATAGCCTAAGAGCACCCATCCGGAGCTCTGGTATGAAGGACAAATGTCTTTTCATCACACAGATAAAAATAGCTACAGAAGGACACTGGAATTAAATTGTTTCAATGTATTAGCACTAGACAAGTTGGGAAGATTTGTATTAGCGTCAGTAAAACTCTTCTCTGAACCTGCTAAGATTAGCACAGATTAGCACCAGAGTGCACCCAAGTGTAATAAGCTCTTCTTATAGCGACTTCTTTGGGGGCATGTTGTGCTGCTGTCCTCATTTATGTGTTCATTGATAAAATCTTGCTGTCATGCAGGTGGCATGCAATTCCCTGCTCGTTTGGACATGATGCAACTTGGCCTACGGGCCAGGGTGGTCATGGCCTCTTCTGTCCCAGTGGACGTGCTGAGCGAAGGGGAGCTTGGGTGTGATAGCTGGTGGTGCTGGTGGCAGGCAGGGGCTGGGTGTCCCTGCCAGGGACACTGTCACGGTTCCCACTCTGGTGGCTGATGAAGCCTGAGAGGCAGATGTGCAGCTGGAGCAGCTTTATGCTCTCACTGCTTCACAATGGAAAGAAGCGGCATGGGACTGAAACAGGCCCTGATGTCTCTTTCTCTGCCAGAATGGTATTTTACTTCCTTCTTATGTTCATTTATGTCTTTCTGGGGCACTTTAGATTTTTCCTGGAGCCCAAAGCAAACTCTTGGGCAGCAGTTAGCATTTTCCTGACACCAGATAAGATGTCACATGAAGTACAGAACAAAACATCTTTTCCTAAAAGTACATTTTGACATCCCTTTTGGGATGACTGTGGACCTCAGGAGCGCTCCCAAGGGCTCCAGATCCTGGCTCCGTGGTGTATGACCTGGCTGTGCTTGTTTCTACGCTGCAGGGAGACCTGTGTGCCCACACCCTGAGCCCCTGGGTCCAACCTCTCCTTTTCATCTGTGGAGAGAAGATGGTGTTTTGAGAACAGGACAGGGGCTTCAGCGTGGTCCTCAGGGTGCCTGCTGTGTGTGTGCCGAGGGGTCAGGTCCTGTACTGTGCTGGTACAGCCCAATAGCTAAATACCAGTGCAGGGTTTGCAATGCATGAGGTACTGTTTGCCCACACTGGAAGTCCAGACATGATCTTTGCGGCCTTGGAAAACACCGTGGAACAAACTATCTGTAGAGACAGAGCATTTATTTAACTGAACAAACAAGGGAGCTGAAGACCAAGATCGTGAATGTCCAGAAGACCAGCCTGTTCAGTCAGGAGTCCTGCAGCTGGAAGGTGAAGCCGCTCTTGCATTTTTCCTGAGAGGATCAAAGATCCAGTCCCATGCCCCTTTACTTACAATCCATATAACTCACCTGCATGCCTCCACCCACTGCTAGTTGGATGTCCTTCAGCTACTCTCTTCTTAAACTATTTTTTGGAAATTTTTTTTTTTCATTTCATCCTGTAGCATAAACAAACTACATCTATATCACTACTCCAGTTTCCAGGCAGGTAATTTTTCTGCAGGTTTTGTACAAAAGGGAGTTTCTTCATCCAGCATAGACACTTGTATCGGGGTTTATGCGTGCAGTGTCTGGCTTGTGGAAGAAGAATCCAAAGGCTGATTTGTAATTTGTATGTGAGAGACCTGGCATTGCTCTAAGGAATAACAGCCAAAGCATTGAGTCTGATGTGTGATTTATTTCTTGTAATCAGCTGGTCTAATGAGTCCTACCAGGTACAGTGTCAACTTTTGTAAAGGCAGCAAAGCTAGGCTGCAAAGAACTTTATTAAACTGAACATACAGAGGAATTTAAAGAGAGAGTGTAATAAACAAAAAATAGAATACTGGAAGATAAATAACTGGAAGGGGAAGGAACATTGCATCTGCACAATTCTTGGTAGATATAAGAACAGTGAAAGAAGTAAAATTTTACATTTAGATTTCCAGTGTCTACAGTGGGAAAATCTGAAACTATGCAAAAGATAGTGAAAGATAACTAGGATAAGTCAACTAAAAATAACCTAGGAGAACTAAAACGTTGTATATTGAAGAACAGAAAGAGGACTGCCCATGGGCATCCTCTGTTCTTTTCTTTGGGCCATAGTGAAGAGCTATGAGCTCAGATTTGTCACACAGGTGAGATACAGGGAGTGTTGCTGTTCACTAGCTGGCATTATCTGCTCAAATCTAACCACTGCACTTGAGCATAGCTTGCTGCCTCTATTTTGTGATAATCTAAATTCTCTTTCTGGTAGTGAGCAGAAGGGTCATGCAAAGTTCATCTCCAGATGGTAACTGCATAATGCTAGAAGAGCCGTTTTACTCAAATGAATAAAAATGCTTTTCATTGTCTCCTTTGGTGCAGGGACTATTTGTACGTAGGAACATCTCATACCATGGCCCAGGTCTTTTAGTGTCCCTAGAGTGAAGCTAGCAGTAACAATAGGGAAGCTTCTGTGCAATATCATTATCAGAAATAATAATTTAGCTGCATTGTAACAATAAACTCTATCTGAAAACTGAAAACAAAAAATGGTACAGGATATAGCAATAAAGTTCGTGTTTGCTGGTGGTGATTCTTTCAGAAAAAATGCTATAGGTTAAAAATAAGCATTTGAAGATGTTACATAGCACAACCCTCCCCCTTCCCCTTAATTTGTGGTAAGGTGGTGATTTGGAGAAACAGAGAGTTTTTATCTCAAGCTAACTTCAAATCCTGCATGGTATTTGACTGGCTGGTTAGCAGATAACATAAAGGGCATTTGGCAGTGTGAGGAAGGTGTGTGCTTTGCATTCCTCAGTCTGCACGTGGAAGGAGAGGCCATTTGCTAGAAAAAAGACTTGCACTGATCTTACTGCCTTCCAGGGAGGGCCCAGAATGAGCACTGGCTGCCTGACTGCTAGACCTGCAGAGGGACTGCAGCTATTGCAACACCGAGCACTGAACTTACCAGCTCCTACACCCTGTGGAACCTGGGGGAATTCACGTCCAGCACGGGAAGCCCCAGCTCCCAGCACAATGTGTGTGTACTCCTTCCACATTGGCATCAAGATCTCTATTCCAGCAAGGGGACTGGAGCACCACTGTTTGTTTGTTCTATTTTTTCACACAAATTACTTGAGTTATATCTTCTGTTAGTGGTATGATGGGCTTGAGGGTATGTTCTCTGAGTTTTGTAGCGGTGTGATTCTTATTCTTGCAAAATTGTATCTGTGAATATAAGACAAATGCTTATGACAATAATAAGCCTCCCCCTTCAATAGCAATCTTCTGCCCTCGCCTCTTTTGGAGTACTATT
Organism: Syrrhaptes paradoxus; assembly: GCA_013400615.1. NCBI lineage: Eukaryota > Metazoa > Chordata > Aves > Pterocliformes > Pteroclidae > Syrrhaptes > Syrrhaptes paradoxus. Next base: position 111,501 of record VZTO01027625.1, read on the forward strand.
GCAGTGTGAACTTATTCTCAGTGAGTACTAGCAACAGCAGAGAAAACAGAAAATAAATATTTTTGGAAAGGAGCACGCCTAGTACATTTTCCCCTTTAATATTATGAAAAGTTCATCATCAATTTTACATTAGAATCACTGTTCAGTTAGCAAGACAAGAGAAGACCACTAGATGGTGGTAAAAACCCAAGCCTTTGCTAAGAAAATCTGTGAAAAGAGAAGTTCAGAGGGGCAAAGAAGGGGAGGAGGAGCCACAGTTTGAGTACTGAAGTCATTCTTGCTTGGAGTCTATAAAAAGGCAGTTGCACAGTCAGTAATATATATGTGGTCAGACTTGACTCTATGGATTCACTCGTTCATTTTCCTCTACTTTTGTCGTCTATTTCTACCAAGGAGTCCCCAGCCCCAGATGGAGGGTGAAGAGGGGGGCTGAAACTTCTGCTATCTGGAGGAAAGGTTACAGGTGATGAAGAGGAAGAGCAGCTGAAGGACCAGCTCTGGTAAATAGGTACAGTTAATTCTTGATTGCAAATAAAAGGCTACTTTTAAAAACTGAAAATTATTTAGCTTGATATGCTTTGAATTTTATTTGCAAAAAGTCACTGACAATCAGCTTTAAGTATTCCCCTTATTAGGAATCCTTTGGCTTACAACTTGCCCTGAATATTGTCATTACCAAAAGAGCACTGAATAAAATACTCATGATCTGGAACAGAAAACTTATTTTTATGATAGAATTCCACCCGTACTGATTCTGTAAGCTTAGTGTATCCTGAAATGAATGGATTTGCTTTGGTTAAGTTATGCTAGTATTGCACAGGCAAGCAGTTTATAATACAGTTAATGCGAACTTAAGAAGTACAAAGGTCAGGAAAGCATTTAAATCTTTTACTGAAAATGTTCAATTCTTAATTGCGGCAATAATTCAAACTTCTATATATTGTATTCAAGTGAGTAGGTTCCTCCAAACCTAATACTATATTCTCCTGCATTTCTGAGGTCTGAGAATTAAGACTTTGAAAACTGTTTCTTGTTTGTTGTTCAGCAGAATTTCCAGGACATTATGCTTACTTCCGGGGGACTGAATAGAACAATCAAAACTATGAATGAAGAGTGTATGAATCTCTTTTCTTGTTTGTGGTTTTAATTTCCCAGTAAGGATGGGTAGAAAAGCTCTGAGACAATCTGAGGTTAACTGAGAATCAGTAGAGGAATATGATGTGGAAAAGGCAGGATGTGTACAAGCCAAATTAAATAGAAGTGGGTGATATTTGTTTTGTCAACTTTTGCCTGTTCTTGTCATGCTATGTTTTTTTTGGCAGGGTCTTTTGCCTTTTGGAAAATGTATTTACCTCACTCCTTGGCAAGTCCCTCAGAAAGAACAGAACGTGTTTGCTTCCAGAGATGAACACGTCCTCTCAACTGTGTGTTTCTGAACTAAACCTGAGTGCCTTTGGCAGCAACTTTACTGTGCCTACTGTCAAGAACAAGTCATCACCATGTGAGCAAGTGGTCATTGCAGCTGAGGCGTTCCTAACTCTGGGCATTGTAAGCCTCCTTGAAAATATCTTAGTTATATGTGCAATAGTCAAAAACAAGAACTTGCATTCACCCATGTATTTTTTTGTTTGCAGTTTAGCAGTGGCTGACATGCTGGTTAGTGTGTCTAATGCTTGGGAGACCATAACAATATACTTAATAAACAATAGACACATAATTATGGAAGATGCCTTTGTCCGTCATATAGACAATGTCTTTGATTCAATGATCTGCATATCTGTGGTGGCTTCCATGTGCAGTTTGTTGGCTATAGCAGTAGACAGGTATATCACTATCTTCTATGCCCTGCGTTATCACAACATCATGACGGTGAAAAGATCAGGGCTTATTATTGCATGCATCTGGACCTTTTGCACGGGCTGTGGCATTATTTTCATTCTTTATTATGAATCAACGTATGTGATCATTTGTCTCATCACTATGTTTTTTACCATGTTGTTTCTCATGGTCTCGCTGTACATCCATATGTTCCTCTTGGCTCGTACTCATGTGAAGAAAATAGCTGCTTTGCCTGGGTATAACTCTGTCCGTCAAAGAACCAGCATGAAAGGAGCCATTACTCTGACTATGCTTCTCGGCATCTTCATTGTTTGCTGGGCTCCATTCTTCCTACATCTCATTCTGATGATCTCCTGCCCTCAAAACCTCTACTGTGTTTGCTTCATGTCTCACTTCAACATGTACCTTATTCTCATCATGTGCAACTCAGTGATTGATCCCTTGATCTATGCCTTTCGTAGCCAGGAAATGAGGAAGACCTTCAAAGAGATAATTTGTTGCTATAGCCTGAGAATGGTCTGTGGGTTATCAAACAAGTATTAAGAAAACAAAGCTAAACCTGGGAAAAGAATCGAAACGCAACATCTTGCCGTATTTTGTAATTCTGATGAAATGCCTACGGAACATCTTTCTCCATTCAGCCGTCATGATTTCTGTGGCAATCAGAAACCATTTTTTAATATGTGGTTTTACCTTTCCCTCCACACACCTCTCTCACAGTGGTTGTAGGAGCATCGGTATTATGGGGAGAAAGAATATTTTGAATTTCATTTACCCTACTGAAAACTGGATCTTATAAGAGGATTATATGGGGAAAGCCTTATTTTTCTTTCTGCCAAATGCAATGAGTGTGACCTGCCATGCAAATGAGCCCATCAGCCTCTCAGTGTGTGTTTCTCTTGACATTCTTTGTCTCTCTAGATACAGCATGGCTTATTCTGATGTCCAAAATTAACTGTTTTTTGCTTTTTCTTTCTGAAGACATAAAACCAGAGAATTAGCTCCAGTTATCAGGGTTCACATACCTCGCTCAAGAGTTATGACCAATGTACTCTAGTCTTGACTGTTTCTGTCATAAAATATGTATTATGTAAGTGGACAGTGTTACCATGACATTTGAATATCTTACTCTCTGTGTTCTTGTCCTACTGTGGGGTAGGATGTACCACAGGTGGATTTTAAGGCTGGATATGAAGACTGAGCTGATTCTGGTTTGTTTTCTTTATTTGCCAGGGCTAGGGAAGTAAAGGGTACGTGGCCTCTAGAGTCGTGTAACATTTTGTGGAGAGATGGAAAGACTGGGTGAGTGGCTGTCTTTATACAGACATCAGAAAGGAGTTTCAGCTAGGGGTAGCTTTTGTCACTGGAGGAACTGTATTGTAGATTGCATCTTTCAAGCTGGGAGAGACAAAACAAATTTGATGATCAGAAGGCATAGAAGGCAATGGGAAAACAGGGATTTCAAAAACTCACACATGTAGTTACAACAGAGTCCTGACTTTTGCTCCTTAAACAAACAGTTGTTTTCTTTGCTGAGAGGATTCTAAGGTGAAACTCTCATGCCTTTTGTGTGAGTAATTTGCATCTGGTCATGCTCTCATAAACATGCTGTTCTACAACAGCTGTGTAATGTGCAAAATACTTGATTGATGACACATAAAGGAAGTGTAACTGTGGCACTGATTTCTTGATGCCAAAGGATGGTATGTATATTGCACTGTGATATAAGCTCTGAAAATATTTCAAGCAGTGGTGCCCTACAGACTAGATATCAGAAAGTGGCTTGGAAGAATGAGTTGTTTCTTCTGAAAAGCTGAAAGAATAATCCTTGTTCTACTTGGTTTAGGGATGCTCTGAAACTCTTACTGTCAATAGAATGACTACGATTGATTCAATGAGCCTTAGGTTATACCTTCAAGGTGGAAGTCCTGGTTAGGTGTTAGGAAAGTTTTTTTACTGTAAGGGTGATCAAACATGGGAACAGGTGCCCAGTGGTTGTGCAATCTCCATCTTTGAAGATGAACATCCCTGAACAATATTCTCTAAGTTGAAAGCTGACTAGCTAACTTTGGAGTTGGCCCTGCTTTGAATGATTGGGGATAGATGACCTCCACAGGTCCCTTCCAACCCAAGTTATTCTGTGATTCTATGAAACAGTTTGCATGTTATGATAAAATTATAATTTTTTCCCCTCCTAATTTAATATTTTGTGTAAGAAGAATTGTAAAAGATTCTTTTCCACACATTTAGAAATATAGCATATTTTGTGTCTTCATTTGTTTCAGAAGTCTCTGTCAGGATAAGTAGGTGCATCTTTAGCACCTTATACCTTTTGTCTTCTGCAGCTTAAAATATATACTGCCTGCAGCTTGCACATATCTCCCTCTGATATGAGGGGGAATGTTATTCTCACCTTAATATATAGCTGGCGACCGGTCATGAGTGGTGTTCCCCAGGGGCCGGTGCTGGGGCCTGTGCTCTTCAATATCTCTATTGATGACCTGGATGAGGGCATCGAGTGCACCCTCAGTAAATTCGCAGATGACACCAAATTGGCTGGGAGTGTGGATCTGCCTGAGGGTAGCGAGGCCCTACAGAGGGATCTGGACAGGCTGGAGAGCTGGGCTGGAGCCAATGGAATGAGGTTCAACAAGACCAAATGCCGGGTCCTGCACTTCGGCTTCAACAACCCTGGTCGATGCTACAGGCTTGGGGCGGAGTGGCTGAAAGACTGTGTAGAGGAAATGGACCTGGGGGTATTGATTGATGCTCGGCTGAACATGAGCCGACAGTGTGCCCAGGTGGCCAAGAAGGCCAATGGCATCCTGGCTTGCATCAGAAACAGTGTTGCCAGCAGGAGCAGAGAGGTGATTGTTCCCCTGTACTCAGCACTAGTGAGGCCGCACCTCGAGTACTGTGTCCAGTTTTGGGCCCCTCACTGCAAGAAAGACATTGAGGCCCTGGAGCGTGTTCAGAGGAGGGCAACAAAACTGGTGAGGGGTCTGGAGCACAGGCCATATGAGGAGAGGCTGAAGGAGCTGGGAATGTTCAGCCTGGAGAAGAGGAGGCTCAGGGGAGACCTCATTGCTCTCTATAACTTCCTGAAGGGAGGTTGTAGTGAGCTGGGGGTCAGCCTCTTCTCTCGTGTCATTAGTGATAGGACCAGAGGGAATGGTTTCAAGCTACGGCAGGGGAGATTCAAGCTGGACATTAGGAAGTATTACTTCTCAGAAAGGGTGGTCAGGCACTGGAGTGGACTGCCCAGGGAGGTGGTGGAGTCACCGACCCTGGGTGTGTTCAAGGAAAGACTGGATGTTGTGTTGAGAGACATGGTTTAGTGGGAGCTATTGATAATAGGTGAACGGTTGGACTGGATGATCTTTTAGGTCTTTTCCAACCTTGGTGATTCTAATATAACACCTTATTATATTGACTGTAAGTATAATGGTTATATCAGTGCACTAGGCCCTGGAATCTCCCCCAGCTATATGTGAAAATGGGCTTTCAGTGATATGTTTGTCATTGGTAGTGAGAATCTTTCCTTGTTTCAGTTCACCTCTTAACCCTATCCGTAAATGCCTCCTAGGAGTGGGCTCTTTCTACTATGAATGTAAATAGTAAAAAGGAGACAGTTCACCTGCGCAGTGAAAAGCACCAGCTGATGTTGTAAATAAATCACGAAACCTTCACTGGGTATTGCAAATAAGACAGTCTTGTACATAATTGTAAATCAACAAAGAGGAAGCCAAAACTGTATTAGCTTTGGGTATTTTCTTGAATTGTACATTACTTTTTTGTTGGAAGTTTGATGTATAAACACAGGTATATGAAGAAGCTATTAAACTGGATTGCTGGAAACCCCACTATTATTGCTTATTAATTGTAATGTGTCTGCTGAACTTATAGATTATTCACAGAAGGAATATTGCATTACAGGCTTTCACTTCTCAGTTTAAACAGATGCCTTACTAAAAAACACATTATGAAAGAGAGTTACAGACTCATACAATGGATTTACATTCATACCTATGTTCCTCTAGCTGTCAACGTCACACCCTCATTATAAATGCTACAGATGGGAGATTAAACAGCTTAAGGAGGGAATAAAAATATTTTCAAGAACAGGCTAGAACAGTTCCTGCAAAAAAAAGGCTGCTTACACTGTAGGAATACATACAAAATATGTGTTTCTCTGAGGCCATGACATGTTTTAATCTGTTTCTTTCTGCTGTTTAGCTACAGAATGAAAGCAATATTTAGCATGTTTTCACTTCTGCCAGAGTTTGTAAAACACTAAATATTCTGATAGATCAGGACAAGAAAGCATTGTGTGAGAATGAGATTTCCTGTCAAAGGACAGTTATGAAGAAACCAGCTGCTAAACTGCCATCGCACCATGTCCCCAGAGCTAACGGTACTACTCTTGCTTACTCTGCCAGTCATTTACAGTTTGGTATCAGTCAACGGAAAGAAGCTTGAATCATGCTATTTCTGTCCCAGAGCTCCAAAACCAACTTCTGTTGCCCAATGCTGCTTTGATGACTGAACACTTCACTGCTTTTAACTTGTGTGCCACTATTTTAAAGTTTTTAATAAGAAATTATTCTGAACTCCTGTTGCAGGTGGGGTCAACTTCTATAAACTCACAAAGCGTGGTGGAATTACATGTGTTTCACGTGGATTAGTAGAAGCAGGGAGAATATTAAAAAAAAATCAAACAAACAAACACACTTCTAACTGCACCAGAACTTTACCTAGTGAAGCAGAAGACTGGATTCTTCAGTCTATAGAAATGAAAAGGGTGGTTGGTGGTAGGCATGTTGCTCTGTCTCCAGATCACACTGAAGTACTTCACATGTTGCTCTAAGTTTTGCTTGCTTTAGTAGATTGAAGTAGACGGTTGGCTTTTGCAAATACGGCATTGCCTGGATAATCCCATACCCAGCATGCTCTATCCTAGCACTAGGAAAATCTGACTCTTCTCCAGGCCAAGGCCACAATAAGCTGCCTGGAAATTCTAGCTTTCCAAGAGCTTTAGCATCTCCTTTAACTTAATCCTGTCATAACCAAATGGAGCAAAGAGGTTGTTTAGGATCCTGGGCCAGCCCTCCTTCCCAAAAGGACACAAGTCTGTCACTGGGGATTCCAGCTACTGAGTACTACCACCTCTGGGCCCAGGCTGGGAGGGGTGATTGCTTTCAGCTCTACAGCCTACAGGCCTGCGACTTCCCTGCAGCCAGTGTTCAACTCCCTTTTGAGAGTGAGTTGCACATTCCCAGTCTTTAGGCTTTTCCTTTAGGCTCTCTGAAAACTTTAGTTGCATTTTTCAGGGATTCTGTGCAAAATAAGTGCAGAAACCACAGGATTTTCCTGCGCACACAGACATAAAGAGGGCAGAAAACATTTATACATCTGTGGGAAAGCAACAAACTCCCTCACACAGTCTGCTCTCTGAAATCTCAAAGGACTCTGTTTTCTCTCCAAAGCCTTGTTGGGGATTCTCCTGCCTCTCCTGTAGCAGATCCTTCTTCTGTTGCTGGTTAGCTTCTTGCACAGAAGACCAGTTCATGGTGACCACTGCTGTGTCCAGGGATTGCAATGGACAGCCCCTGGTTTCAGCTGTGTTGGTTTGCACGCACAGTGCTCTTCCTGTTAGACAGGCTGGGTGAATAAGACATAGGAACATGGATGTGGAAATGGAGATCTCCACATTAGGGACGGAGAGTCATGCAGGCTGCAGTGGAGTTGCCTGTGTAACCTATGCTAGGTTATCTCCAACTGAGATGCTCTCCCTCCTTTTCTAATCTTATGATGTATTACAACCTGAGCCATGTGCATCTTGGATCCAGCTTGTTCTTCATACAGATGGAAAAGGAGAATCTGAGGTATGTATATGTGTGCCTATACTTACATACATGCTTATATGCTCCCAAATATAGACTGCAATCACAAACAACAACAAACAAAATGCATACGAAGATGTATAGTTTCTTTTTTCCTAACCTTTCTGCTCTTTGTCATCCAGTTATTTCTTACACTACTTTCCAATTTGTAGCTTGTTTCTCACACATTTCTTCTACCTGTGAACAAACTATCCACAGTCTAAATCTGAAGTAGAAGAAAAAAACCCTCAAGTGCTTTTTGCATCCCGAGCTTTTGAAAATGATAGTGAATCAGTGTGACAGAACAAAGACTTCCCCTAGCACCTGTCACACTGTCGAGTAAAATTTAAATTCTTATGGTCCTTAAGCACTATCCCTAGAACAGTTTCTTCTTGAGCTGCTTGTCTAAAAAACCCTAAGAATGTGTGACTGGCTGTACTGAGCACTGAAAGTGAAGAGTCTTCATCAAGATAAAGAGCAGCTGTTCAGGGGAATTATACAAAGTCTGGACACGTGCATGGTAATCCTCTGGAATACCTTTACAGCTTCCAGCAAGCTATGGTTTAGGGACTTCTTGGGCAGGAGTTTATATTTACAGCTTTGTGACTGATAGCTCTCAATGAATGTTTATTACAGGAATTTATCTAATCACTTTTGGATCTCTTAATACTCATCTGCAACATCTTGTGACAGTACGTTTCAGAGTTCAGATATTCTGTGTGGAAAAGTGATTTTTTTTCTCTTATAAAATATATGCCTGGAAGTTTTCTACAATGCCCCCGAGTTCTTATGTTATAAAGAAGAAAAATAACTGGTCCTTATTCACTTTCTCAGTGCCATTCGTTATCCTACTGCCTTATATTCCCCTATAAAGTTTCTCTTTTCCAGACAAGGATCCTAGCCTATTTAATCTCTACCAGTATTTTCATACCTTGTTTTCCTTATGTTGTTTTCCTAGATGTACCATATTCTTTCTGACTCAGGGGGGACCAGATAAGCACATGATAATCTGGATATAGGTGAAAATTTGATTTCCACAGTGACAGACAATGTTGCATGTTTTGTTCCCTATACTTTTCTTAGCTGTGTAACAATATACTTTCATTTAGTACAGCATGCTCCATAATTTGGAAAATTTCAAAATCTCTAAAAGAATCCCCACATATACTCTCTGCTCTCTAAATAGGCTTACATTTCCAATGGTGAGGGCTTTGGTCATACACCTGCATGTAAAACATATGCCAAAAATACGGTGCTTAGGAGTGCTTCTGTGTTTCCAGGTCCAAGTACTTGCCTTGACAGTGTCCCAGCTCTGTAGCGAAAACTCATCTGATGGACACAGCTTCCATCTCCCCATCCCTGATGGGAAGGAAGCCTGGCCACAGAGGCTGGAAGAGCCTTGCAGTGTGTCCCAGCCATGCTCTAGGTTCAAGTTCAGATGCAAACATCTCCTGGGAACCCGTCACTTCTTTGAACAGGATCGTAAGAATGTCACTTGCACAGCTACCTCCAGGTGGTGATTCGTCACTCCTCTCCTTTCAGTGAGGCTGGTTTTACACCTGATAAAAGCAAGATGAGAACTGGAACTATAAGCTTTGTATGCTTATTTGGTTCAAAGGCACCAAATGAACTATTTTGATGCCCTGTTGCATAAATCGCCTAATTAACAGCATCAAAACAAAAGCCCAACAAGAAAATGGGATTAATTTTTCTCTGTTGTTTGCCAGTTTTAACAGGATGCAGTTACTTTTGGCAAGCAGTAAGTGGTGTTGCTTGTAAATTACCTTTTTCATTGGCTTTTGTATCTTGTACCAAAACATTGTACCTACTTCACCTACCCAGAAAAAAAATGACTCTAGGAATACCTATCGTCTTTATATTATGCCTTTTGTTTGTCATAGCTTTGCTCTGAACTGCTTTCTGGAAAGCTTTGCATGCATTTTGAGTCAAGACCTAAATCCTGGAATTCCTGTATTCCAGCAGTTCATAGTGCTGGGATAGCCTTACATAGACCCTACTATTATTTTTGTTTCCCAGGTTCCTTGTGTTTTTTAAAGTCAAGGGAATCTGTCCAGGGGGTCGCAGGAAATACTCTTATACTTTAACTTTTTAAAAAATCTGTAGCCATATAATTATTAGTAGTGCCAGTATTGATGTCATCTCACAGATACATCACTGAAATCAAAAGTAACTCTTTCTAAAAAGTTTTTCCCAGGGAACATAAAAAGCCCTGGCTATAAGAAGGAGAGGGGATTCCTCCTCTTTGCTCACAGTGTGGTATACAAGTGGAGGAGCTTGGGGAAGCAAACATTTCAAATCTGTGTTAAGTTCACAGTTCACTCTTACAGAGGATGAAGATGAATAGCCTTTTCCTGCTGTAAGGACTGGGCTGCATTAAAAAATGTTCTGGTAGACAAACTTTTGCCAAATTCGGTTTCAGAGAAAGAGAGTCAGTGAGTGCTGGAAACTTGACCGAAAGTCTGTGTGCAAGACCCTTACCAGGTGTGACTGAAGTGTCTTGTAACACATCTTCTTCCCTCAAAGATGTATAGCTCTCTAGCTCCTTCCTCCTTAGAAAGAAAAATAACTATTTTAAACATTAGTGGAAAATCATTGTGTCAGCAAATACATTTATTTCTCATGTTCCTCAGACCGAGAACCTGCCAGATGTCCACAGTGGGTCCCCAGGATCTAGTGCTCTGACTGGGGGTTTCTACAAAGTCAGCTCATAGGGAACCTGCCTAACTCCCTTGGAAAGGTAGGTTAAACCTCCTCGGCTTAAGTGCCCTGCTTGGTAATCACAGTTTGTAGAGCAGGTGCTTAAAAAGCCCTTCTTTCAAATGGCAGTGGAAAGAGATGAACCACTTGAATTTCAAGTGCAGCTCCAATGACAGTTCATGTCCCTGCATAAAGTGCATAAAAAATGAAGAGGCAGGAGCTCAGTCCTTGAATTAAGTCCAGGTCTTTGATCTCACAGTGAAACTGCTAAATATTCAGGTTTTCACTATGAAAAGGGATATTGGTGCAGCCACCCCTGAATCTGGAGGTGGATTTTTGAAGGAAAACTTTGCTAAGAAAAAAAATGATATCTGTTGTGTAGCCTGAAGTTTTAGCTACACCCCGGGAAACTCTGACAGTCCCTCTGGTGAAACAAGTAGAGAAACATATTTTTGGTAAATTTTGACTGGGCTTATTTTTCAGATGGTGTCTGTGGTCTGTAACCCTCAGTGCCTCTCCTGCCCACAGCATAGGTGCTCAGCTTCCAGAAAACTGGGAGGTGCAAGGGTTTTAGGTATACCAAGTGACAGGTGGATTTAGGCTCCTCATTCAGCTCCTTGGGTTTGTTGGCCACATGCCCAGCACTCCAGTCACGTGTGGTTATGAACAACTTAGCTGTGGCATTTGGAGCAATATGCTGGAACTGTATTTAGACTGGGGGATATTGAAAACATGTCCAGCTTAATTAGAAGGGAATGGAAAAGAGGAAAGCCACCCTAGAGCTACTTCCCGGGAGACAGCCCTGGCATACAGACAAGCGGGGGATCAAAGGCCTATTGCACAATGTAATGAGTAAATAGATGACAAGTACAACATTAGCTCTGGTGGACCTTTAGAGGGGAAGGCAGGTGATACAAGGAACACCATGTGTATTTCCAATGACCTTTCTTTGAAAATGTCAGTTAGAAGATTGTACTGAATTTATAAAGAGGGTAATAAATAACTGGACTGAATAATGAAAGGTTTAACGCTCAGGGAAGAACCAGAGCAAAGATACAGGGAGGCCGGATACCTGGAATTACACATACTTGAAAACTTTGCTGAATTAATAATGGCCATGGAAGTGCCAGTGTTAGTGCTGTGAAAAAAAAGCATCTAATGAGAATATGGCTAACAATAATGAAGAAAATCTGTGGTGAAGTAATTAAGTTGATAGAGGAGATACCCCATGGAGGCTGCTCCCAGACCTCATCCTAGGTCACCACCACCTGGAACAGGCTCCCCCCAACCCGCACTCCAGCCCTGGGAGGGGGATGTCCGTCAGGCCCTGACAGTCACGCACTTTGGAAGAGATATAAGCTTTCCCCATGGAGAAACAGGGAGGTATTTAACCATCTCCATATTTATTTTTGTTTAATTTTGTTTTGTTCTACAGTTTATCTTTCTCTGATATTTTTGATCTTTCAGCTTGACTAGGCAAAATAACTTCTGAACAGAGCTAATTAGGCAGATATTTAGAATTCAGTAGCATCTCCCTTCTGAGAGTGTCAAAGTATTTCACAAACACTAGTGAATGAAATCTCAAACCATTGCTGCAAGATTGCTTGCAGAAGCATAGCATGACCCTGAAGGTGAAGGAAGAGAGCTAAAGATGAGTTATTTTTGAAAGTTGAGCTCTAAAATGCTTTGCAGTTAAGTAGCACTTCTCTGAAGTCACTGCACAATATGAAGAACTGCTCTTCAGGACACCAAAAAGACATCCGCAGTGTAACACAGGGTGGTAGGATAGCCCCAAGCTCAGTTTCCTCCTCTACCAGATCTGAGAAAAAGGGTTATGCCCTGTGGTGTGGCACCACCCATGACTCTGAAGTCCCTGCTGGGCTGCAAGAGCAGACAGGACATTTCCTGCTCTCAAAAAGTGGATTTCCAGCCCTGACTCTTCTTCCTTTCCTCTGGAGCACAGACACAGTGACAGCACAGGAGGAAGTATTCGCCTCCCAGTGCAGTGTTTGCTGACGAGTTGCTCCCTCAGGGGACAAAGGCAATTGGATCTGTATTTTTTTCTGTTGTTTCTGGTTTCTGGGCTGTGGCCGGTGGCCTGTGAGTGGCATCTTTGTAGCAGACCCAGGATCTCTTTGCAACATGAAAAACTTGAAGCAGCAGCTATGATCACTGCAACGAATGGAGCTTGAATAAATGGATAAACACATTGCTAAAACATAGGGTAAGGGTAGGGAGCTGGACACTGTGACTTGCAGGACATGAAAGTGTCTGGAGGCCTTTTTCAAACTGAGAGCACTTCGCACACTAGTAAGTCCTTCTAATGTGTCCTTAGCCCTCTGAAGTGCTTGTACTGCTTAGGACTCTCCTCCGAAAATAAACCCAATACAACCCATTTTCTTTGTTAATTAACTGGAACAGTCGGAGTCAATAGGATTTCAAGGCTTAAGGGTGTCATTCATTGCTACTGACTTGGATGTTAGCAATAGGCTTAGCTGGGAGGTAAGTTTTTATTGGACTGACATTGTTTTTCTAACAAGCCAGGCCATAGGGGAGGCATACTTTAAAAGGGCTGGGTGCGTTTCTGCATTTCTGAATATGAAACACCACTTCATACAACGAAATGTGCAAACACGTAGAAATTAGATGGAGATTCATTAATGACATCCACAGTTTTAAGCTAATACTTTGCTACAACTTGAGGTATTTATAAAACCAAAGGAAGCAATTTTTATTCTACAGAAATTACTTTTCTTGTATAGGGTAGAAATAACTTAAATATCTTTTCTGCTTCTCTACTAAGGCACATTTGGCTCCTAATTTGTTCGAGGCATTAGGTCTGTTGCTGGTTAGCTGCCAATGACCCTCTCACTCTATTTTGTATTGCCTGTGCTGCAGATGAGGCAGTTTTTTATTGCAGTTATAATGATTTTTTTCCACTTTTACTCTTTCACCAAACTGCTGGTCCAGTCTACTAATATTATGGGTCCACTGAGAACTTCTTCCTGAAGTAACCATGGACATCCATAGCAGCTAATGGTAATGTGCCTCTCGCAGCAACACATTCCTCTGCACTGCAGAAAGAGACTACATTTAAAATGAGTTTGTCCTGTGGGAAAAACAAAATCAGAGATGGATGAAAAGAAGCAAAGCGTTTTGAAATACCTTAGTTTTACTAAGACTGCTGCCTTTGATTGCTTACCCTGTATGTAGCCATCTGGTCTAAAATCCCCTTAGTCTATCTGCAGTCAGATGGTTTGAGGGCATCTTTTCCAGTTTGCAGCTTTTCCTTTGAAAAGATCTGTAGCTGACTGGCACCTGCTGTTCATTAACTTTGTGGCAGTGTCTTGATTTAGTCTCCAATACAAGCAAATACATATGAACAGCCTGCTTTTTACACATGCCGACTGTCTTTGTGAAATCTGCAGGACTGTGTGCACACTTGATGACTGGGTAAGGGGACGGTGCTAGAGATCCTAGGGCTGGACCCAATATCCCTGTATAACAACGGAAAATATGGCACAAGGACTGAATTGAGGCTCACAGGTAATCTAGCCACCTAAATACGGTGTTGTATTTGGGGTTAATGTAACAGCCAGATGCTGACAGCAATGTCAGTGCCTGTTAACGCTACTCACGGTCTTGACACCAGCTTGTCTAGGGCTGCTTCAGAGGTGTCTGTACTGTGACCCAATGCAAGGGATNTGTGCAAACTGTCTTCGTGAAATCTGCAGGGCTGTTTGCACACTTGATGACTCTGGGGAAGGGGATGGTGCTAGAGATCCTAGGGCTGGANAGTGCCTGTTAACGCTACTCACGGTCTTGACACCAGCTTGTCTAGGGCTGCTTCAGAGGTGTCTGTACTGTGACCCAATGCAAGGGATGGATGTAACGTGAATAAATTGCTTAGCTGGATCATTGTCTCCATATTCTGTACTTGACAGATTTAAGAACCTAGTGATATTAGATGACTCTTCATGTCATTTATTTTTGCAAAGTGTCACTAATCTCTGCCCCTTCTTTGTACAGTATGCACTTATTTCATTTTCAAGCTAGAATTAAGCAAGACAACATAAGTAAAGGGATTGTGTAGACACTGTCAATGGAGAAAATTCTTCATCAAACATGTGGAAATGTGAATTTTTGTGTCTGCTGCCACTAATGTATTAATGAATTGAGAGGCTGATAAAACAAGTTGTGGCAACAACTTGCTGAAAATGAGTTGTTAACAGTGAGGAATTAATACCTCAATGATTTTGATGCAGAAATCACAGGCTGAGATTTTTATGGTCTTTATTATGGAAGTCAGACTCGTTGATCTTATTAATCTGTTCTGGTCTTAAAATTTTGAGTTAATTTTCATGGAAAGTTAACAGATGTTCAGGTCTCTTTCCCAAGAAAGCTAATGCAGAGTGATAACTCTGTTCTTCTTAAGGGGTAAATTAATATGGTCCAAAAGAATTTTGCGTACATTTGTAAGTGTGGAGGTTCATGCTAGAAACTGTTGTGAGACCAGGTTAAGACCAGAACATCAGAACAATTCACAGGTTAACACAAGAGCTGAGTCAGAAATCACAGCACAAGTGCACAGCCTGAACTGTGAAGTAGCTTTGTACAAAATTTTATTTCAGCTGAGAAGTGTTGAGGGTATAATTAATTGATAAAAAACAGAAAGAAGAATTAAGCTCATGGAATAATTTGTATTAAAATTAATTTATCCAGCTCTAGCAGTGACATGACACATTTAATTCATCAGCTAATTTCCCAGAATTTTTTAACCTTATTTGAATCAACCATGATTAACCTTATTTACTTTTGTGCTGATGATGGCTACTGCATCTCTAATCATCCACAACTTTGGTTATTTGTGTATTTTTGCTGCCTCCAAAATATTTAGTATAACTAGAAATGGATTACATAATTTGGAGGAGGTAAAACGCAAGAGAGTAATAAAAATAACCTTAAATTTGTGTCTCTCAATGTTCATTTTAAAATTCCCACAAGTAAAAGGATAAACTGTCATTTTAGACATTAATTCAACCATGTTCGGATGTCCTCTGATGGTACTTTTTTTTTTTTTTCTAGGCAAGATGAAAGGCAGGGAGAACTTTAAGGGGCCTCATTAATTTTCAGTTACATGGAAGGTATTATGCTGATCTTCATTTTACATGCGCCATTATATAACCCAGGATTAGGCGACAAAATAAAAGCTAGTCATTACTGGGGACTCTGGAGATATTCTTCCCCTGTATGACTGTTTCTTGCAAATTCTTACTACAGTTTTAAAATATTCAGATTTAGATTTTTTTTTTCTCCCAATGGACTTAAAAGAGAATGAATAAAAATAGCCATTATGCCTCAGTCTTTTTTCCTCAAGCTAAAAGTGAGTGGAAATACAGTAAATGCAGGGTAGGAATTTCCCAAAGACAGCCTCAGCTGTAGAATGCCATTAGACATAAAGTAGCTGAAAATACTAATCTTAATTTAACAACAGATTCCCTGGGAGTGCAAAGAGCTTTTAAAATGAATGGAGAGCTGAAGAGGCAGACTATTTGAGTCCTGCTGGGGGTTACTTCACCTTGGGCATTATTCTACTTATTCAACAACTTGTGGGGCAATTGTACATGAAGCATGGTTTTTCTCCTCCTTTGTGGCCTAGACTTAAAGTTTCAGCTTGGCCATAGGGGGAATAAAGGCACCCATGCAACTGCAACAAGACAAAGGAAATGCCTGTGACTGAGTTTTCTCTCTTGTTGCAGTCATCTCATATTCATGCATTCCCCTCTTGAGGGAGAAGTGAGATGAGCAGCACTGCTCTCTTTCTCAGCTTGAGACACTGTGGGAAGTCATTTTGACCAGTTTTGACCAAGCAACTAACTCAGGAGCACTGAGATGAACATTTCATCCCTTCACTTCCCTTTATCCATCCAGTGCCACCAGGCTAACTGGCCTGGAAATTGGGATCAGGATTAGGATTGTAATAAAGATATTTCAATTAAAGTTATAATTGCAATCCTCACCTTCCTGCTTTAGGTAATATAAACAGACTAATTCATACATGAACCATCACCATGTATGAGACAATGCAGGGTTAGGAACAATTGGGACTTAAGTTTTTAATACATTTCAATTAGTAACTAGAGAATTTTCACGACTGGAGGAAAAATACAAACTTTGCTGCTGCCTCTTCTAGACTCCTGTGCTACAGCTTATAGGGCAGGCTCACAGTTTAGTTAAAACATTGTTTTCCACAGACTTAGCAGTTTTTTTCTCCTCTAAGGTTTGTGCTTTTGTCTATGATGTTGCCCTTTGGACAGTAACTTTTCAGGATTGACTAACCTCATAATTATTCTCTGAGCACTTAAATAGCAGAGAGTCTAACACATTGGAACCGTTTTTAAAAGGTGAAATCAACATTGCATTAGGAAGTAAATGGATTGGTTTCAGGGGAAAGAAGAAAAGAGTAAATTCTGTAGTCTGCCTGAGAAATGAAAACTGAAGTGTGGGATTAAGGCAAGTGGGACATAACCGTTTGTGTAAGTAGTCACGGTGTACAGAAAGGATTTACAGAGGGTCGTGTGCCAGCTGGACAGAGTGGCAAGGCCAGTGCAGACACAGCTGTCTGTCAAAGTGACAGCTTCAGAGAGACTCCGAGGACACAAGACCTGTTAAAAAAAGATAGCCACCGGGGATTCAGCTTCAAGACGTTTATAACTGTAGAACTGAAGTCTGACATCCCTTGTTCCTCTTCACAGTCAATAAACTGACCTTGCTTTTTCTCATCTGGGAAAGGAACGAGCACATTCTGCCCATCCACCAGTTTCACGGGTAAACTGCTTATTTGTGTCTCTTGTCTACTACTATGCTGTTTGGATATCAGTGTCTTCAGGACCTTAGCCATGGAGGCCTTCCTGTGCATCCTGATGGTTCTGAGGTGAGCCCAGCCATGCCTTATGATAGCCATGAGTTATGCTAGAATGTTTTTTCACCTCTGATAATTTACTTAGGTTAGTGTTATCACTCTCCTAATCTAGATTTGCTGTGGATGCTCTTGAAGCTCTCACAGAGTCTATTGCAGTTACTTCAAAAGTAGTGTAAGAAGAACAGAGCTGATAAAAGAAAATGTTCCCAGAACATAGCCATAGCTGCTGTTATTACTTGATTTACTCTGATGAGTTTTCCCCCCAGCTTGCGGCATTTGTCTGCAGCCTGGGTCGTGGTGTATTCCTCATTGGAACAGGATGAAGTCTTCCGCTGAAACCACAGCTGAATGAATGTCTAAAGAGGACAAGCACACTTCATGAGATTTCAAAGATTCTGAAACATGTCGTACTTTGTAACCCATTTTTATGAAATGTGACTCTGTCAAGGTTAGAGATTTAAGTGTCAGGTTCTACCTGTTATTTCTTCTGGGCATCTGAAGTCTTAGGGGACCCCTTGGCTTCAGAGGCATTCCCATACAAAGGTCATTAAAGATAACGCATTTCTACAGAATGATTTGGCTTCAGCAGTACAGAACAGTTCTGCAACTCCAAAAGCCTTTCTCAAAAAAAGGTAAAAGGTGAACATTTAATATAGTTTCCATTATATTTTCAGCTTCAAATGTGCTTTTATGGAGCTTCACTGTTTTTTAAAGTGAAAGGAGTGATTTTTTCCCTATTTCTTCCTGACGATGCTTGGGTCATTTTTTTGTCAAAATTTATTGAGGAAGAAAAAAAATAAAAAGAATGAAAAAAGAGAAGGGAAGAATTGTTTTATTTGGTTTCAAAGGGGGTCTTTTTTTGTGTTTTAAATAAAAATTTAAATTTTGAGAGGGCTAAAAGTTCCTGATATTTTCTCTGAAAGCACTTCCTGGTTTTTCACCAGCTCTACGAGATCCAAAATGATTTCATCTGTAGCTGGCCAAGTGACTAGGTCTCATGTAGCACCTTGCTTCTTCATGAGTTGCAACCACATTGCTGTTACTCATCCTATGTTGTGATAAGCACTTTCATAGCTGAAAAGCTTTGTTTGCCTCAGAACAGTCACCAAAGCATCTGAACAACAGCTGTCAAAAGGAAAAAAACACTTTGCATCTCTTATTTTTGCAGACTTGAACTCTGGACTTGAGTGCTAATTTTCCATAACTGACTGAATTGATCCCAAATGCCAGAGAGAGGCTCACATCTGCCATGTTGAGTAATTTTCTTATGTAGTTACCAGGAATAAAACATTTCCATCCAGTAACTGTCCTATACCCTGAAAGCAATATATGTAAGCCTCTTACGGATACAGGTGTTTCTGTGTGTGCATCTAAGATATCTCTTCTGTAGGAGCACAAATGGAGAAGTGCAGTTTACCTGCAAGTGCATTTAAAATGATGTCACCACTGAAGGAGTACAGTCTTGTGTTACCTCTTTTTTTTCTTAGAAGAATCTATAATGATAGGACATATGAAGCCAGTTTGGATTTAATTTTTAAATTTCTCCAAAGCTTTTTAGAATCTAAAGAAACGGATTTCAAATGTTTTTATATATTCAGGCTTATCGCTTTGCTATCCCATTTGACATTAGTTGAGAGACGGTGTTACTTCATTTTTCATTGCTTTGTTGGTACAAAGGAGGGACCCTGGAGATTTTTCTGGAGAGATGGATTATGCAATAAAGATCAACCTTTCTTTGAAGAGTGGAAACAGTGTCAAAACATGAAACCTATCTGTTTCTTTTGAATAATTCTGCTTCAGTGAGCAGCTAATTCCTGTTAAATAACTCCCAATAGGATGTAATATATATCATTTCCTACAAAAGGAATGCTGCTCCACTGGAATGTGATAAGACTTTAGATAGCTGTAGGAATCTCTGCTAGGCAAGTTTCATGCTGTGGACTTCTGCCAATGTGCCTTAACCCAAATTTGCAAAAACACACTTTGTTCCAGTGTTGATCCTGCCAGATTGTCTGGTCGGTATGAACGTCAACTCTCTTAAGGGTCATGGGAAAAAGATGACAGTATTTAATTCTCTTTTGTGTAAGCATTTTAGTATCTTGCCTCAGAAACTTCAGCTTCTTTATTTTACACACGAGGAAGTATAGGCTCTTGACTGTTCCCAGTGTCCCAGTTGAAAGTGAGATACTGCAGCGGGAGCCAAAACAGTAATATACATCCTGCTTCTGCATTTTGACTTAGCAAGGTTTCATGCAAGTTCGCTTCACCTAAGTGTTGTTTCTGTAGATCAGAGGCAAAAGCTAGAACAAAAGAAGTGAAAAAGCCTTTTCCACATTAAAAAATGTATTTTTCCTCTCTCCTGTGTAATGCATTTTTGAGAAAGCAGTCATTTGCAATAAAATATTTGCATATAAAAGAACAGTAAGCACAAAAATATAAACCTCTAAAAGTTCTACAAAGTCAATCTTCTTTATCCACTTTTCTGGGTTTGTTTTAAGACACTTTACTGCTGTGTTTGGTAACTAGTACAATTGTACTCTACAGTAGTATATACAGTACACTAAAAATGCATGTGAAAAGTCCATAGATGATTGAAAATTTGAAGTTCCATCTTTAAAAGCAAAGAGGGAGACAAATTCTGGATGGAAAGTTAATGGCACATTTTCTCACATTTTCTCTTTCTTCAAGGTGGCCTAGGTATTTTCTGAAACTAAAGATCCCTCAGGTGCTATTCTTTTTTTTTCTCATTTCGGCTCTACTATTAGTATTTGCTCAGTATTTCTTTCTATTATGCTTCTTATAGTTGAAGTAAATATAACTCCTTTACACTGATGTTTTGTCTGGGTTAGAGTTAATTTTCTTCGTAGTAGCTTTGTTGTGTTTTGGATTGGTGACCAAACCAGTGTTGATAATGTTTGATGTTTTAGTTATTGCTAAGCAGTGCTTACACAGCAACAAGACCTTTTGTGTTTCTCATGCTGCCCTGCCAGTGAGTGGGCTGGGGGTGCACAAGAAGCTGGGAGGGGACACAGCCAGGACAGCCGACCCCAACTGACCAAAGGGAAATCCCATACCATACGACATCATGCTCAGCAATGGATAGCTCAAGGAAAGGAGGAGGAAGGGGGACGTTCAGAGTGATGGCGTCTGTCTTCCCAAGTAGCAGTTACATGTGATGGAGCCCTGTTTTCCTGGAGATGGCTGAACACCTGCCTGCTTATCAGAAATAGTGAGTGAATTCCTTATTTCGCTTCACTTCTGCATCCAGCTTTCTCTTTCTCTATTAAACTGTCTTAATCTCAACCCACAAGCATCCGCACCTTTGCCCTTCCGTTCTCTCTCCCATCCCACTGGGTGTGAGTGAGTGGGTGGCTGTGTGGTGTTGTGCTGCTGGCCGGGGTTAACCCTCAACAGCTGACTTAGAACAGAAGATGACTGACTCATAGCTGGCAGAAGTGTAAGAATGTTTTGTAGCAGTAACAGCCTTGCCCTTCTGCTTAGAAATCTGTGGTGTGTGAGCTACAGGTCCTCTAGCTACAGCTACAGTCCTCTGAAGACCTTATTCCAAATGGAACTCTGTGAAAGAATAACTTCCTAAGGCAAATCATGCTGCCGCAGGTCTAAATATTGCAGGGCACCGAGAGCACGTCTCTGCAGAACTCTGCCAAATTCTCTGGCTCTTTGTGGCATTCTGTGTCAAGAGTTTCTGTTCTCCTCAAAGCCTTTGATGTTCAGTTGGAAGTAAGGGGATTTTACAGGCACAGAAATAAGTAGATACTAAGCTGAATACAACTTCACTGCAAGAAGACTGAAACAGTGACAGAGGCACTTCACAGCTCTCAAGTGACCCAGGTTATTTTGAAGGTGTGACACCAGAGTTTATTCAGACTTTGCATTCTGATTGTTCTGTTGGCAAGGTGAAAGAAAAGGAGGAAAATTCCCTCAAGCAGTTTTGATCTGCTTGAGCAATTCAAGTGACAGAGAGCTCTGTGATGAAAGGTGAAGTTGTCAAAGATGATTCAAGAAGTTCAGGGAGAAGCAGAGAAGTTAACGAATTGACTGGGATGACAACTTTCATGGAAGGATAGAGGGGACATCATAAATGAACTAGCTCCCTTTTCTGCTTCTCTCCTTCTCATTGTCCTGTTGTGATAAGGTCAATGAAGATTATATACTTACAGCATCAGAACATTACATATTTTAAAAACTAAATTCTCTCTATATTATGAAATCTATGTCAAGCATAGCTCCTGGTAGCATCCCAGCACATGCTGACAGACTGGCTTATTTTTCCAGTTTCTTCTCTTTTGCAACGTGCTGTCCTTGCAAAGTCCTTTATCACATCTCTTTACAGTGGTTATTGTTGCTGAAGTGTTTTTGTGAAAGCTATCGACAATCCAAGGGGGCTAAAGGGATTTAAAGGCTATTAGTACATCACTAAGGAACAGTTTTACTCAGTCTCTCCTGGCTGCTTTACTGCTACATCATGTTAGATACATCATGTTAGATCTTGGTGGTCTTTCAGTATGCAGTTCCCTGGATCATTCTTGTTTGTGTCACTGCTGATTGCAGGGTAATGGCTCCTATACTGTTACTACCAACCTTCCTTTGTCAACCTCAGGTTCCTTTAATGGATCATGATTTCTTCTACATGAAGCAAATGGAAGTTTTTCTGGGTCCTCCTGGTCTTGTTTAACTCAATGAGCCAAGCAGATAGTACCTACCAGGATTAACTTGTCTGGGGGAAATGAAAATGGGTGAAGGAGCAGGCCTGGGCTTCAGTTTCAGATGAGAGAAGGCTGTTGTCTTCCCCGTTCTGTCAGTCCCAGGAGAGCCAGGATCAGAATTCTTTTCTGATCCCCCAGTAAACATTGAAAGTCACCTCAGATTTAAAAAAGTGCAAAACTGCATCAAACAGTTTGAAAGAGCACAGAATTAACGATGGACTTCTATTAGAAGCGTAAAAGCTGTAAGTTTGTCCCTATATGATCATCAGGAGTGGGAGGAAGTGTGAATGAAAACACAGGCGTGAAAGCACAGTGCATTATTTTTATTTATGCTGATATGCCTGAACAAAACAGATCTTCTAATGAGAAAGCTGGTCATCAGCCAGCAGCAAGGTACCAGGCCAAATGCTCTGCCAGGGTGAAATACATGACATTCCCAGCTGCCTACTTACTAATTTTCCTTTGCCGTCATCTCTCTGGAGCTCACTGCGTGTATTTATTCTATTGCCTGCAAACACACTCTGTCTGTGAATCCTCAATTACCCACTGTAAATTGTAATAATAATAAAAGAAGCTGAAACATGTTTCCCTGAAATACAAATGTTTATCTCTGGCTGTGTAAGGGACTAATTAGTAACTATTAGGCTTGTTTTTTCTACTCTTTCAAAATCTTTAGTTATGCAACTACTAGAGATGGAAAGGACTGTGGTTACCAACCTTTGTCCTCCAGATAGCTGTCTTCACATTATCAAAGTGTCCTTTCCCAGTTGCATTTATCATCTCAAGTAACATTTATAGCTTTATAGTTCCTGAAGAAAATGGAGGTTTTGGATTGGGTCTGTGCGAAATATTTTATTTTTACTGTAAGCTTTGAAAAATAAAATCAACAGATTATTTTTGCAAGAGAAGTAATTTCCTTGCAGAATGCTATTTTACTTAGTTGGGAAAAAGGCAAATTTACACACAAGACAATTCATCTGTGAAGTGCTTTTTGAGCAATTTTAATTTTTATTAACATTATTTGTCAAAACAGGAGTTACAGTGTCTGGGAAAGTAATGAGAAATACTATGAATATAGCTGCCATGGTGATAATGATGGTGCAAGTACTTAGATTCAGTCTGACATGACTAGGTAGAGAAATAGGTTTTTATTTCAATCAACATGGCAAAAAGGAAGTGAATACCTTTTTTTTCTGATAGCCTTTGGTTTAAGGAGATTTAATAAAACTTTCTGTGAAAGATAAAGAAAACTTCTTCCCTAGGTGTTCCCTGTTAATAAACCAGATCAGGATGTGTCTTTTAGAAAGGAATACATTACTGCCTTTAATGGAGATTCCATTACGGTTCTTTGGTTAATTACTATAATTGCTTAATTTTTCCTCTGTAAGAGATACAAGCTTTTGATCAGTGGAGCTTTCAGAGGATAGGCAAAATAATGACTTGTCTGCAAAATATTCTAGAGATTTCCTTCAGTAATCATTTCATTGGCTCTAAATCAACAAGTGCTGTCATGGCTGAATGCATAAAATTATACTCTGCAGAATAGGTGCTTTTTCCATCCAGACAAAACAATGCTTTTAAAACCAACACCTACACTAACTGATTGCGAAACTGTCCTTTCTGTAAAAGAGATGAATAGAAGTAGCAAGCCACTTACATTCTGACAAAAAAAAACTGTGCTGAGATTAAGTTGTAAATATAAGATATAGCTTTATACTTAATTTTGGACCTTTCCTTGGACTGCAGTTTTGTCTTTGGCACTGACACGAAAGCCATCTTCATTAGTATAATAATTAATTTCATTCACAGAGTCCCTATATACAAAAGCTGCAGCTATAATAACTAGTAGGAAGATTCTGACTCTACAATTCCATGTTCATTTTTTTTCCCCAGTATTTGAATCACTAATTCTTTGGACTTTTTAGAGGTTTCCCTTTGCCATTAAGGTGTTGGACCTCATCAGTGCTGTAGATGGTAACACTAATCCTGTTTTTTGTTTCTGCTCCATTGTATACTAAAGACAAGGATCTGAGCTTCTTATCTCCCCTAGAAGCCACGATCCCTACATGTCCATTTGTTAGTTGGAAATAATCATTGTCCTTTGTGCTTTGATCATATTGGCCTAATTATTCCGGCTGTTCCTGTTTGTCCTTCCCCAAAAATCTATTTTATTCTTACCAGTCAGCTTCTGTCTCTGGGGCTTTTGTACTGCTTTGAGTGGCTAACTTTACTTCTGAAGTGGCAAAATAGCAAAATAATTGTATCACATTATCTATCTGTCTATCCTTCTCTGTATTCATCTACAAGGGATACATGTTTGTGATTCTCCTGGTTTCACCTGGGACAGAACTTTCTTTACAGTAGCTAGCGTGAGGCTATGTTTTGGATTTGTGCTGGGAAGAAGGCTGATAACACACTGATGTTTATAGCTGCTGCCAGGACAGTCAAGGACTTCTCAGCTCCTCTGCTGTGCCAGTGTCTGCAGGCACAGGAGAAGCTGGGAGGGAGCACAGCCCCAATTACTGGCTTAAGATTCAACCTTAGGTTTAAGACTGAGACCCAAATTGGCCAATGGCCTATTCCGTGTCATTCACCTGGTGCCTAGAGCATTGTGAGGAGCTATCTGAAAGTTCCCTCTCTCTCTTGGAGTATTCTCTCATTCTCTTAGTTCGCTCTGGTTTTCTCAGACACTCGGGCTCTTATCTCTTTTCCAGGATTGTGGGTTATGGATTCTCTCTGCTCTGGGATTGTTAGCCAGGAATGGGCTGAGCCTTGGTCATCGGATGATGAGTAGTTGGACTGTGTAACACTCATTTGTATATATCACTATTATTCTTATAATTATTATTACTATCATTCTTATTTAAAATGTTATTGTAGTTTAGTTATTAAATTGTTCTTATCTCAACCCACAAGTGTTTTTTCCCTTCCCCCCTTTAATTCTCTCCCCCATCCCTGGGAGGCAGGAGGGTGAGCGAGCATTTGTGTGGTGTTTGGCTGCCAGTCAAGTCAAACCATGACAGTCCTCTTTGTCACCCAATAGTGGTTGAGATGATGGCTGAGATTTGACCAGAAGGTATTAAAACAAACTTCTGACAAGCAGCCATTATGTTTCCTTGGATGCTGCTGATGGAAATACTGTTGTATTTGTTCTTAGAGTTGTTTTCAGAGTTGTATAATAGAGCACCTTATTTGCTTTATGCTGCTTCCCTGTGCAGTGATAATTGCTAAGTCTAGGTGTTGGATGAGGAAGTCCATTTTGCTCATTAAGAGTATTGTGCTATGTTGCTGGATATGGTATGATGAAATCAACAGGGAAAGAGATTCTTATTGTTTGTGTGAAGCCTTTTGGCCAGAAGCCAGCTCCATTTTGCAACAAGCCAAGTGAAGCTGCAGCTTCATCCTGGTACTTTGGGTGCCACCTGGCAGACATTGCTGCCAATTACACATTGCATTTGTCCCGTGGAGAGTCTATTTCCCTTCACTCTCCCCTTGTTCTCCAGACGATTTAAAAAACTTTTGGGGATTTCGAATACTGGGATTTTCAAACCAGGTTGAATCTGTTGCTAGGCCTCCTGAATGTATGTCAATTTAAGTATTTCACCGATGGTTGGGCCATTGTCTCCCCATTTATTAGGGGTGAATGACTGTTTGGAAACATCATCCAATGTGTTACCAGTGATATCCCAGCTGCCACTGCTGCCCCTGTGACAGATATTGTGGCCACACCAATCCCAGTGCCTGCTATGGCTACGCAGGCTGTGACTCCTGCTATGGTTCCATGGCCATCTGCTGGTGCTGGGTGCACACACAGTGTGACTACTCAAACTCTGAAGCCCATAACAGCTGCCCCAGCTATGGTGACATGCACTGTGGCTACTCAAAACTTACATCAAAGCCACAGACACAGCTACCCAAACTTGCCATGGACAGATCCAGACTGCGCTGGAATAGGGTGGAGCTCCGGAACACCTGCAATACATAGATGCCATCGTCATATGGAGTAACACACCAGAATAAGTTTTTGAGAAAGGGGAGAAAATAATCCAAAACTTCCTGAAAGCCGGTTTTGCCATAAAATGAAGTAAGGTCAAGGGACCTGCACAAGAGATTCTGTTTTTAGGAATAAAATGGCAAGATGTCAGAGCCCAATGGACGTGATTAATAAAATAACAGCTATGTCACCACCAATTAACAAGAAGGAAACACAAGCCTTCTTAGGTGTTGTGGGTTTCTGGAGAATACATATTCCAGATTACAGTCAGATTGCAAGCCTTCTCTATCAAGTGACCTGAAAGAAGAATGATTTTGCATGGGGCCCTGAGCAACAACAAGCCTTTGAACAAATTAAACAGGAGACAGTCCATGCAGTAGCCCTTGGACCAGTCCAGACAAGACAAGATGTTAAAAATGTGCTCTGCACCACAGCTGGGGAGAATGGTCCTACCTGGAGCCTCTGGCAAAAAGCAGCAGGGGAGACCCAAGGCTGACCCCTAGGGTTTTGGAACTGAGGATACAGAGGGTCTGAATCTTGCTGCATTCCAACTGAAAAAGAGATATTAGCACCATACATAGGAGTTCAAGCTGCTTCAGAAGTGGTTGCTGTTTAATCACAGCTCCTCCTAGCACCCCATCTGCCGGGGCAGTTCCCTCTAGGTTCCCTCTACACATCATGCAACTGATGACATGTGGAGTAAGTGGACTGAGTTGATCACACAACGAGCTTGGATAAGAAGCCCCAGTTGCCCAGGAATTTTGGAAGTGATCACAAATTTGCCCAAAGATAAAGATTTTGGAATGTCACCGGAGGAGGTAATGTGTGCTGAAGAGGCCCCAAAAATTCAGAGGAGCGTGCAAATACAGTTCCCCACTACCACAAATTATGCAGTTGAGTTCCCCACATTTGGGAAAATCACAGGGGTCAGCACACTCGGACTGCAGGGGGTGGGTGCTAACAGCTCATCAAACACATCTGAACCTCCTGATCAAAATTTTTTAGTGCCTGTTGTTAATCTTTCTATCTCTTCAACATGTATAAACAGCTCTTTGGAACTTCATCCTATGACAAATACGCTCAAACAGTTGACAGCCAAGAATACATGGTTTAAAAACTCACTCTGTCTCATGGAGAAAACCCTGTGGGATGACTACTGAAATGTCAAAGAGCTACCCAGTATTTCTTTTCGGTTGTTTTCAGGCTAGGTAGCGCTCGCTCCCTTTAAATGAAGGCAAGAGGGTTGCTCTCAGGAATGGGCTGCTTTGAGAGCCTCTGTTTAAATCAGACTCTGCATGAGGGCGTGTCCCTCTGGCTCTTCCAACTCTCTTTCTGCAACAGCTCGGCAACTTGTGGTGTCTCTAAGGGACCTAAAGCCATACTGGTGTAACAGCTCAATTCTTTTATAGGAAACTTGTGTAACCAGCTGGGAACTATAGTTGGGAAAGACGGTTTTCCTAGAACAAAAAGGGTACTGAACAACAGGCGTCTGTATACAGATCCAAAGGTCATGGGCTGCAAAGCTAAGGACAGACTTATCCAAGTTTTGCATCAGCATAAGACACATGCAGGACTTGTCAGTTCTTCCTCTTGTCCTGGTGGGTTGTCAACTTATCATTTTCTCCTGTCTTATAAAAGAGTCTGCTTGCGTTTCTTCTCCCTGATGTTTGCTCTAACATAAGTTATTAGTGGATAGGTGAAGCTCTTCTTTGTTTCAGACTGTTTTTTCTCAGCTATTGCCTTCTCAGCCTTGGGGGTGGGTACAATTGTATTTCAAGTATCCAAAATTGTTGTTTGGGTAATGCGCTACTAGTCAAATATGTGGTGTTTTGCTGCTAGCCAGGGTCAAACCATAGCAAGTCTATAAAACATGCCAAAGATAATACATGAACTTACTTTAAGTCAGCTGAGGACAGACATCTGAATCTTGAACATGTGCACAGACATTTGAAATGTAGGCAGCAAGATGTGGCCAGGGAGTGGAGAGGAAGCAAAGCTGGCTGAAATGTAGCTACAGTCCTTCCATATTTTATAGTTAATTTGCTCCCATGGAAACATATATTTAAAAGCTTATTTCAAGTATCTGTTCCTTACTCTCACCATTGTGTTTTGCTACTGCAGTTCTCCCCTGATGAGATGTTAGTATTCCTTAAGGGAAGTTAGTGTCCTGGCTGTTAAATTCCACACAGTAAATCCACTGCTCCTGTTATATCTCTTTGGTAAAAACAAGAGAGTCAAAAACCAAGAATTAAAAAGAGAACAATCTTAACAGAAAACCCCTGTGATTTAAACAGGGGCCAGAAATACCATAAACAGCCACAGGGGTCAGTCTACATTGCTAAGTCCTAAAACTAATTCATTCACTGCTCTGTTTCTTGTAGGGGTGAGTTTTCTACCTTTACCTTCTTTCCTGCAGGAATGAACCACGTCTAGGTTTCGACTCATGGTTGTTTTCTTCCCTCCTTGGATTATCAGCCTGTGGCGCGTCTCTTGTTTCCTTAACCTCTTCCTCAGAAATTAAAGCTGTCTGGATTCTGGCCTCTATTTCCAGATATAGTCTTTCTTGTCCAGCTAATCATGATTTTGTTTTTTAATTTGATGTACTAATTCACTTATGGAACCATTTTTTTCAGCTGCAGAGACCTGCTGGTGGGTGTGTGCGTTGATAGCACAGAGTTAACAGTTCATGAGGTCTTTCAGCTACAAGAGTGAGGGTGGGATGAAATATTTTGTAGCTATTCCGTCTAATACGCCTTAGATACTACTATGAGTATGGCCCACCTTAACTGCTATGGAGGAAAGCATGATGGAGTTTTACCCCTGTTATGAGAATGTTTCCTCCACATGGTCAAAATATGTCCTTCCCACATTTCAGTGGGTTTATTACTGAGTCATATGACTTTCCCTCTAGCTAATATTATTGTAATAAACTTAAGAATTGTAATTTACAGAAAATACCCTGAGGTAACTTGTCTAGGAGAGTAATACTAAGGCTTCATCTTGCAACTGGTTGAAAAAACTGGTGAGTGGGTCATGAGAAAAGGTGTGAAGATTTATCAGCAAAGAGTAGGTCTTGAAAGTGCACTCTATGATTTCTGAAAAAGTGATTTTTAAAGGGCAGCAAAATGTCTCTAAGGTCTATGGATAAAAAGGATTACGGAAAATGCAGGCTACAATATATGCTAGAATATCCTTCAAAAGCCAAACATCTTGAAATTCAGTGTGCACTTCAGGTAATTCACAGTTTGTGAGGCTTTAAGCAGAAATGTCAGAATTAATTTCCTTTTTTTACCACTAATGAATTATATACTGTTTTAAATGTAATTCCTAATAGTCTATTTTTAGTCCTTTCTCATTTGTTATTGCTTGAATATTGTACCAAGGAACACTTTTGCAACTTGCACTGACTTGGGCACAGTGGTGCTCAACATTTTTTCTTTGATAATTATGCCACTATTTCTACTGTTGCTAGAAAGCACTACTAAAATGAAGCAGTTAGTTTCTTTGCTTTTTGGTTCTCTTAAGGTTACATTTGCTGGCTACTCCTGTGCTAGTGCTCTGTGTCACCCATCCTGTAACTCTCGCTGCCTACCTGCCAGCTGCTGCCACGTTTTGCTGCAGAGGTTTGTGCACTTTGGAGGGAGTGGATTCTCCTACCTGTACCCACCTTCAGAATGTGGAGGCACTGTCACCAGTATGCTGCAGGTGCTAGCAAATCAGCTTTCTCTTTTGTTAGGAAAGACCTCCCCAGTGTTGTCCTGCTGTCTGGTACTAATGAAGCTGTGCTCTGGGCACCTGAGCTCACAGGCAAGGCAATGTGCTGTGCAGTCTGTTGCGAAGAAGTTGGTAACTGGTCAGGTGCACAGAGCAGCCCAAGTATGCCTTTCCAGGACTTATTAAGCAGACCTCAGCAAAGATATTTGTTAAAAAGATTCACCAATGGACAAAAAAGTGTGCCCCAGCTAGAAATTAAACTGATGTAAAACCACTTTCATTTCCATATAGCTTCATCTTGGATCCCAAAATACTGACATGGAAGTACCATTAACAGAAGAGATGCATTTTTGATCTGCCCAGTGCTATTTCTGACTCTAATTCTAGGCATTTGTTTCACAGCATTGCCAGCTGGTAAGGCATATTCTTTGTGGGGGAGGCTTTGTCATCAGTATAGCCAGAAGGGCTGGGAGAGCAGACTTACTTGATTCAGAAGACCTTTTGTTTTCTCCTCATTTCCTATCGTATTCCTTCAGGACAACTTTTTTCCAGACCCTTAAACTGAAAGTCTGGGCTTTTACCAAGCTAACTGCAGGCAAGACGTGAACATTTAGTAAACTTAAGTTTATCTGTCTTCTTTGGGAGATAAAATCTCCATTGTGGGAGTGCCTCTTAATAAAAATAAAGCACTTTCTAAGTGGTTCAAAACCAGATCTATCTTGTAATCAGGAGGAAGCAGGATTGCTCTTACTTTTCAGAGATTTTCTTTGCAGGTGAGCTTGCAGTTGGGGACTAGGGTTATATTGTACCTTTTTTCATACTCTTTTCTGGATGGTTCATGCTCCACGGTTTCCATAAGATAAACATCTATTGCTGAAGTCTGATTTTGCACAGAGCATGTTGGGAATGGAACTAAATTGTCACCATCCCCGCCTTGCACATAGGAGAGAAGGCAGCCTGAAGAGCTGAGTTAAACTGTTCTTGTTTTGAGGACCTTGCCAGCTCCTGCAGTGCCTGGAGCCATGCTTAGTTCTAAGGTTCTCCAAACTCGGTGGGGATACAAACAGGTGTCTAAAAACAGGGCCAGAAATATTGAACGCAGTGATGAGGGAGGTGATTCAAATCATCTTGTGGGGTATGGAACCCCATACTGAATATCTCTTTTAAGACAAGGTGATCCTTGTCCTTTTAGAGGGAGATGTGTGCTAGATACCATTCTTGTAAAATGTTGCCATTGTCGTGGTTATAAGACTAAGAGCTTCATGCCATAGACTAATATTTAAACCACCCCTCCAGAAGCACATGAGCCTGGATTCTGATCTCTCTGTTACCTGGGGGACTTCTAGTTCAGACTTCCTGGGGAATCAGTTTGTTATATTTTTGCTGAAGTGACTTAACATCATCACTGAAGAGAGGAGGACATGAGTTGCAGAGGTCCTTGACCCACAGAGGTGCTTCTGACCCACAAATCCCTTCCTCCACTCCAGTGAATGCTGGTTTCTTCATTGCATGGTTTCAAGCGCAGAATCATCTTCAAAGAAGAGCAACTGGAAATTTTTCTATCTACATAAACCCCTGTGGCCCAATAATTGCTTTAGAAAGGCTACAGATGGGGTTTTGAGTTCTCTCTGTGTAAGAAGAATATGATTCTTTGTCTCCCATTTCCAGGGGGTTGCCTGTGTCACTGAACTTGTGTGCATATGCTTGCAAAGAAAACAGAAACAGCTGCAGATGTTTCTGCTTTAGGCTTGAAATTCCACCAAAGTCCTTCATTTTATTTAGCTGTAAAATCTTTTTTCACAGTACTGCTTTTCATTCACATTTTCTGTTACAAATATAAGAAGGCAAGCATTTGAATAGACTATTAAATGCTAGTACAGATATTATGTTAGGCAATTTTAGTCATTTAAGCTAAATTTTATGATCATGACTTAGTTGCTGGGAGGACAATTAGCTGAGGAAAGTGTACTGTAAGGTACTTAGTTATGGAATGGATATAAAGCATTTTGCAGATATAATGCATAAAATATTTTTTGAAACCTCAGCATCTGAATTTCAAATGAATGTGCAATATGTTTTAAATTTAAAATTATAAGCTTATTTTTGAAATACCAGAAGCACCACACTTAATCTGACTGCAATATGACCGACCTGCAGACACGATACATTAACAGGGACTGGGATAACAGCAGACAATTTTATGACAATGATTTAAGGAAGAAATTGAATATTTTTGAAAGGTATGGGGAAAGAAAAAAAAGAAATTAATAATTAAGCCATCAAGCACAAACATAATCCCTGTTTACATTACAGATTCTTCAGGACCTGTGTTGAATTCTTTCCATGAGATACACTTTAGAATAGAATAGAATAGAATAGAATAGAACAGAATAGAATAGACTATTTCAGTTGGAAGGGACCTACAATGATCACCTAACCTGACTGCCTGACCACTTCAGGGCTGACCAAAAGCTACAGCATATTATTAAGGGCACTGTCCAAATGCCTTTTAAATATTGACAGGCTTGGAGCATTGACCACCTCTCTAGGAAGTCTGTTGCAGTGTTTGACCACCCTCTCATGCTTCCTAATGTCCAGTCTGAACCTCCCCTGGCACAACTTTGAACCATTCCTATGCATCCTGTCAGTGGAATGCAGGGAGAAGAGCTCAACACCTCCCTCCCCGCCTCCCCTCCTCAGGAAGCTGTAGAGAGCAATGAGGTTGCCCCTCAGCCTCTTTTTCTCCAAACTGGACAAATCCAGAGCCCTTAGCTGCTCTTCATAGGACATAGCTGAAAGAGGGTAGATTTAGATGAGATATTAGGAAGAAATATTTTCCTGTGAGGGTGGTGAGGCACTGGAACAGGTTGCCCAGAGAAGCTGTGGATGCCCCATCCCTGGAGGGGTTCAAGGCCAGGTTGGATGAGGTTTGAGCAACCTGGGCTAGTGGAGGGTGTCCCTGCCCATGGCAGGGGGGTTGGAACTTGATGATCTTTAAGGTCCCTTTCAACCCAAACCATTCTCTGATTCTATGATTCCTTTCAGCTCTTATTTACACATACCCAAAGAGATAACCATTCTTTGATTCTATAATTCTGACATAACACAGGAAATGCACTTTAAGTCTTCTTTGGTCACTAAATCAAATGGATGCAGGACTGGGACTGAAAACCTGTGTGACTAAGTTGAAAGAACCTTCACAAAGGAAGCAATATAAGGAAAGTATATTTATCTGTATGAGTGTGAAGATACACATGAATATTTCAATTCCTTTGTGGCATGACTTTGAGAAGAGACGTAACAAGAGATCTGGGTGACTTTGCAGTTCCTTCCAGCTGCTGNATAACAAGAGGTTTGGGTGACTCAGATAGCCACAGCTTTGCAGTTCCTTCCAGCTGCTGCCACTACTGACATCCCTCCTTCTTGGCAGCAGTCATGGCTGATGGTGCTCAAGGTGATTTTTTTCCCTATGAGCCACTTTTTCACTGGGATTTCCAAGGCAAGTGCTCTTTTTCCAATGTGGTGCTGTAGCTCTGGCACGAACATGTCAAACTGAAATAACTGCTTCATAGGCTATGTCAGTTCTGCCTTCTCTCTATATCTTGCTTGAATATTGTCAGAAAATCTTGCATTTGACATGCTGAGACTGGTATTGGTTCCAAAAAAAGATTATACCCTTTGAGCTGGAGCAGTAGTTAAGTAAACAGTAAATATTTTGAGAGCACTCCTGAGCAGTTCTCATGGATTATTCTGTTACAAAAAGCTACTGCTCTGCATTTTCAATATAAAGTATTATTTTTGAGTGTTTAGACTTTATTTGGCACTATCAAGAGAATAGTGCTAACCTCTGAGGCTATTTTATTGTCATCACCCTCTTTAATTCAGATTGCTTTCTGACAGTCAGATGAATTTGCACTCAGTATTCACTATCTGATGGCAGAAAGCTGGCAGATGGTACTCAGCACACAAAGCCATGTATACCTGCAAAGTTTGCTTTCATCAGCTGGAATGAGGGGAGGTTTTTAGTTTATCCTAGTGCTTTGAGTAAGTGGATATCCAAGGCTTATGAACAGAACCCAGTTTAATATTGTTATCTGTGATTTATTTGTTCATTAGTCTAAGTTAGCATTTTCTTGTCAAGTGTAAGAGCATTAAGGGTGCTTTGGGATGGGACCTCTAAACAAGCTGGTGCAAGTTCATCAAACTACTCTACTGCAGACCATTTTCTTGACCTGTGGTTTGCTCATCCTCGCAGTTCTACAGCATCTGATCTCTAGAATAGAACTAATTTTTAGGATTAATAGATTGTGATGAGTTGACTTTGGCTGGCTGCCAGACACCTACCCAGCTGCTCTCTCACTTCCCCTCCTCCATAGGGCAGAGGGAGCAAATAAGATTAGAAAAGCTTGTGGGTCAAAAGAAAGATAGGGAGATTGCTCACCAGTTATTGTCACGGGCAAAACAGACTCAACCTGGGGAAAATTAATTTATCACCAGTTAAAACAGAGTAGGATGGCAAGAAACAAAGACAAAGCTAAAACCACCTTCCCACCATCCTTCCCTGCTTCCTAGGCTCAGCTTCACTTCTTCATTCCTGCCTTCTTTATGTCCTCCTCCACCCTGCGGGGATGGGGAATGGGAGTTACAGTCAGTCCATAGCAGTTCCTGTCTGCTGTTCCTTCCTTGTCATACCTTTTTTCTGCTCCAGCATGGGTACTGTCCACGGGCTGCAGTCCTTCAGGATAAACCTGCTACAGCATGGGCTGTCCACTGGTTGCAGTTTCTTTGAGAAGTAATCACCTGCTGCAGCGTGCGGTCCCCACGCACTGCAGTGTGCTTAGCTGCTCTGGCATGGTCATCTCCAGGGGCTGCAGGGAAGCAATTGCTCCACCATCATTTTCTCCAGGGGCTGCAGGGGAGTCTCTGCTCCAGTGCCTGGAGCACCTCCTCCCTCTTCTTCTTCAGTCATCCTGGTGCCTGCAGGGCTGGTCCACATTTTTTTTTCTCAATGCTCTTTCACAGCTGCTGCACAGCATTTTTACTCTTTGTTAAACGTGTCTTCCCAGGGGTGCTCCCAGCCTGGCTCAGGGGCTCATCTGTGCCCTGCTGTGGGTCCACTGGAGCTGGTACAGGGCAGCACCAGCCTCTCCTCACAGAGGCCACTCCTGCAGCTCCCTCCCCTCCACTGGCAACACCTGGGCATCTGCACCCAATACATCAATATTGAACAGAAAATGAAGTTGAAAAAAACTCCACAATTATCGGGTGTTATTGCGAATCAAGGACAAAAGCCCTGTTCTGGACACCTCTGCTCCTTTCATTCATCTCCTGACATTGCTTTGCTTCATCTGATCCTGAATGTTACTTTCTTCATTTCTGCTTCTCTCTCAGGTCTGCACACTTTTTTCCAGCAGTGCAAGATGAGTAGGTCTTATCCACCCATTTATTTCTCTGTTCTGCTTACTTCCGCGCTGTCATACCCAACCCCAGAAATTACTTTTTTCTTCCTATCCCGATCTCAGCACTGCCCTCTTCTCTCCTAGCCTGATCCTGGCTTCTTTTCCAGCCGGGGAGCCCAGGAATGCCTCTGTCAGATGAGCTTTCTCATGCCCGTGACACTCCTGAGCCACCCAGACAAAGCCTTCAGTAAAGACCTCTATGTATCGAAAAAGGCTGAAAAACGGATTTAGTTAATTTAGCACCATTATTTTAAAAAATGATTAATCTTCAGTGACCCTTTTCCTTGGGCCTGTACCCAGACTTCTGACAAGCCCCAGTGCCAACTCCTCTAATGGGAAATGCTGCCAGTCTCAACCCCTTATTAACCAGCCAGCTCTCACTTCTTTCATCTGCCTGCTCATCCAGGAGCCAGCAGCTGCCTTTTATCAACATCCCCCACTCTTTCAAAGGCTCTGCTGTGATCTGAGAGGAAGCTAAGCACAGACGTGGGACCTGAGGCCTCCTTCAGTTCCTCTTGGCTTGTCCTCTGACATGGACTGCTCCATGCCAGGCTGAAGTGCTTTTTTCTCTCTTCCTTTTTTCCTCATTGCACAGACTGGCAGCTAAGACAGATTTAGCTGTCACACCGGATAATGCGATTACCCAAATTGCTTGGCTGTGGTATAATTTCTCAAGTAAATGAAAACATAAGACTGTAGACTGTAAGACTGAAACAGTACCTCAGTGAAGCAGACTCTGTAGGTCATTCTGTAAAATTCAAGTGAAAGCTTAAATGCATATTTAGTGTGGTGGATAATATCAATTAATTTTGAAAGTGAGTAGCTGCAGGAGTCCTGGGGAGTGGGATGCTAGTTTTGAGTTGGAAGACATCTACCCTAGACTTTCAATGCCACCAAATACTGAGACCAAATTTAAATTGTCGGGAAGAACAATTAACCAGAATAACCTACGTGACAGGGTTTTAAAAGTGCTGAAGGTACTTCTTGCTGTCTTTAGAGACTGTATTAAACTACACGGTGTTATGCCGACACCCAGGCTCCCTGCAGAGCTGAGTGCTCTCATGCTATGCCACAAAGGCTCTTACAGAGTTTCAGATTCTGTGAGCGTGGCTCTTAACTCCCTGTTTGCTACTAACAGCTTCAAGTCAGGACACTGCGGGGCCCAGGGGCCATGAGGCTCCTCTGGGGTCTGTCAGGGCAGGGCCTGGCAGCCAGGACTCATCCTACTGCCCCAGCCAGGAGCAAGGCAGCCCCAGCCCTGGGGCAGCCCCAGCTCCAGGCACCGGGCACCTCCCTGGGGATGGTCCAAGGCTGGGCCAGGACATGCCCCCCGGGTGGACCCAGCTTGGCAGGGTCCCTGAGCAGGGTGGGGGGAGCCCTGGGGGTGGGCAGGGACAGGCGGAGCTGGCAGTGCCTCAGGGCCGTGGTGCTGAAATGAGTTATTCTCCTCTAAAGCTGCATACAGTGCAGGCTGCCTTTGTGTTCTCAAAACCTTTCTATACAGCAATACTGATAAAGGGGCTGTTTGGGTATCCACCTAAATCATGTACCTGACTTACTACAGCTGAACTGGCAACACAAGTATCCGTCCAGGCCATCCTCGGTCAGGTTGTCAGCATGTGTAAAATTGCCAGTGAAGTAACTCCTCTCGTTAGCAAATGGTATTTGACTAGCTCTGCCTTTATTCAGATGGTTCATACAAAGTTTAGGTGTAACTGTTGAAGGACTGAAGTAGTAATAAAAGGTAGCATAAAGGTGCTGCTGAAGCAATGGAACGTGGAGTAACAAACTCACCTCACACACAGAATCACAGAATCACAGAATGTTAGGGATTGGAAGGGACCTCGAAAGATCATCCAGTCCAATCCCCCTGCCGGAGCAGGCACACCCAGATCAGATCACACAGGAACGCATCCAGGCGGGCTTTGAATGTCTCCAGAGAAGGAGACTCCACCACCTCTCTGGGCAGCCTGTTCCAGTGCTCTGTCATGGACTTAATGTAAAAAAAAATATGGAAAGCAATAAATAATTTCAATTGTTCATTAGGCATTTGTACTCCGTGGGTTATCCAGAATTACTTTATAGCTAATGGTGACTCATTAGACTATATATGACAGTTCAAAAGTATGATCTCTGTGTTATAGCAGTAATTTCAGGGGATTTGCAGACATAAGAAAACTGCTTTCAAGTGAACATCAAAAGTTTTCTTAAATGGTCATGCTTATTTTTCCCAAATTGCACTGTAAGTCAACTTCTTTGAACGATGCATTCTGTCTTCTGTAAAAGTGACACTTCAAATGAAGCCGTGTCAGAGCACTATTGAATGATGAACACATAGTATCTTCATAGAGAGCTATCTGCTGTAATTACCTTGACTGAATTAAAAACCAGACCCTGGGCATACTTGGGGAACAGATTCTGTTTGAGTACATGTATCATTTGAAGATTTTAGTTCAAATTTGACTCAAAAAGATCTTTTACACAATGTATTGGCTTGAAATATAGATGTTTAGTACTGAAAAAAGTGCTGAAAGTTTCAAGCCTAAACCAAATCCAAAAAATCAACTAAATTAGTCATGAACTAATTGCAACTCAGTTCTATTACAAGCAGTATTAGGTCTCATGATAGCTAGATACTTTAAGACCCTTTTATTGTTTTCCTTGCCTATAATTTTAGCTGAATTTGTATGAATTTTCTTGCTTGAGTTTTAGACAGAGAAGGCAAACATTTACCTGAACTCATATTATAAACAAACATTATAAATAAATATTGCATGCCTTTGACAATGCTCTGCACTTCAAGTCAAACTTCTTTTTCAGTTAAATATCGTTTTAAAAACTGAAATTTTGTTCAGGTAATAGGAGTCCAAGACACTTATTTTTTCTGACAGTCTTGCCCAGGACCATAATTCATGGAAACAAGATTTTTCTCCCATAAATAAATTCTAAACTATATTTTCTCACAAATAAACTATATTTATCTTGCTATTCTGTGAACAAAATCAAACTGCTATACAAGTTTGTCTCTCACTGGCATACCAACTGCTTCAGTGGAATTAATTCCCCTGGGTGCCCATATCAGATTTGTTCACTTTGTTCCTGAACATGAAGTTCAGTCAGAACAACAAAAACAGAGGAGGACCTTTTCTTCTTCGGTTTTGCGGTAAGTGACTAGGAAATGTTTTGTTTCCACAGGCATGAAAAGTTCTGTGCTTCCAAATGAAGCATCCATTATAGTGTTGCCTGTGATTTTCAAGGGAATGGATTTTCCTTCCATTTTTATTAGCTTCTGGTACAATCCAAGGTGAACTTATTCCTCCCAGAGCAGCCCTGAGGAGAAGGACNTCTCCCAGTGCTAAGGTATAGTTCTGCCTCCCAAATACTTGTAATCTGAAGCTGGTCAGATGAAGGAAAAGTCCCAAAATACAATGAAGGTTTCACAAATCATGGCTTAAAGAATCTGTTCAAAGCACAACACAGGGAAATGCATGTAGACATTAGTAAGTGAAACAGAAAAACTTATTTCCTTGGAGACTGCACAACAGCTAAAATGCAAGGCAAATTTACAGACAATTAGGAGACAACATGTGGAGATTTACTCATCTGCTGACATGCAACAAGTGCTGGCAGACTTAAAAATGAAAATCTTCCTAGAAGCTTTATAGTTGAAGAGTGTTTTGTGCTCTTCCTGACTCTGCCTCCCTTGAAATGAAATATTTTCCAAAGAATACTCCATTTAATCATAACTAGTGCACAATGAAGAAAAAAACAGTTTTTATATGTCTTTTGAATTTTGTTGACTCTTTTGTACAACTCTTAGGCTCAGCTTGAGAGCTAATATTCCACTGCAAATTTCAGCTGTACTGTGAATGCATAGGATCTGCTTTTCCTACAAATTTACACAGAGAGCATGGTAAGTTCTGTTGTCCTGAACCCGTTAAAAATGGAGAACAACAGGAAGTTCTCATAATTTACAAGCCTGTTCTCTCTGTGTTTTGTCTTAGATCTGCTTATTTAGCAACTTTTCCCCTGCCTTGCCGGCTCACAGCCTAACAGTAACAGCCATCAAGACCTGGACAGGCTGGAGAAGTGGGCCCAAGAGAACCTAATGAGGTTCAACAAGGCCAAATGCATGGTGCTGGGGCAATCCCAGGTACTCATACAGACTGGGAGAAGAACCCTTTGAGAGCAGCCCTGCGGAGAAGGACTTGGGGGNNGAAATTTTTCACTGTGAGGGTGGTGAGGCACTGGAACAGGTTGCCCAGAGAAGCTGTGGATGCTCCATCCCTGGTGGGGTTCAAGGCCAGGCTGGATGGGGCCCTGGGCAGCTGCTCTAGTGGTTGGCAACCCTGCCCACAGCAGGGGGGTTGAAACTAGGTGATCTTTAAGGGCCTTTTCAACCCAGGCCATTCTATGATTCTATGATTCTGTGATTCTTGTTTTGGCTGTGCCTTGGCTTTCTGTTTCTCGGCTGTCTCTTAGTAAATATTCTGTCTCTGGTGCAGCTGGATAACTCCAGTGAATTATTGTGAAGTTAATTCCTCACCATATGCTCTGGACTGCTTCAGGATGTTTTGCTATCGAAAACTATTCTGTCTTAAAGTTTTGTGATTTATGCATTATTTTGTCAGGGACAATTCAGAATTCTCTCACTAGGATTTTGTAAATTACAAACTGGTTTGTAGCATCCTTCCAGAGTGACTAGCTGATTCCTTATCCAGGTGACTGACTTCCTTGGAGGTATTTGAATTTTCTCTCTGGTATTTGATATTTTGAATTATTTGTTGTGATGTGTTTAGAAAGTCATGGCTTAATCAAAGTTATTTTACTGTCTGCGAAGCTTATTATTTTATTAAAGCAAATTGTCCTAGAGACTTCCAATTGGAAATTCGAAACCTGTCTTTGCTGCCACAACAACTTTAGGTTGGGAAAAAATCTTCGGTCACTAAAAATAAACCAAATATTTTCTTCTATTGGACTCATACTCCAAAAGTTATTTTGGAAATCTAGAGGACACCAACTGCATTATTTTAAGGAGACTAGATGTTAAAGAACAGTCATTAATTAACTTTTTCAGCAAATCGAATTACATGTCCATATTTTCTTTATTATAGACTTTCATTTAAATGTGCAGTTTGGAAACAAATATTAATTTCATTGTGATTTAAACAACAGAATTTTAAAGCAGTATACACCTTAAATTGAAATTACTGATACAAAATGAGTTGTCATTAACTCATCTGTGGGGTAACGCAATACTTGCTGCAGAAGATTTATAACTGAATTTTTCTGAAATGGCAAAAGATAGTTAAGATGCAGTTATTTTTTTATTTGAATTAATACTGTCAGCAGAATTAACGTCAGCAGTAATATTTCTAGAGGTCTGGTTGGCAAAGTATGGTGTGCATACTTAATTTTTATGCATTCTTTGTTAGCCCTCTGAAAATCAGTGGCAGTATCCTGCAAGCATAGTATTACTTCAGGCATAATTGTTAGTATTTTTAACTCTGCAAACTGATGTTGCAGAGCACCCTATAGGTGTGTTCTACAATCTTCATTTTTCATGAAGTGTTTACCAGTTCCAACTGGACCTGGTACAGCAGAACATCTTCTTAAACGTACTCCGTAATTCTGGGCTTCGGAATGCAAAAATCATAGGGTCGATGATTGCATTGCACATTATGAGCGTTCCATTCACATGGAAAATGGACATGTAGCAGGCACAGTAAGGGTTATGTGGACAAAACCTTGCTAAGAGTATGTGAAGAACAAAAGGGGCCCAGCAGCAAAGGAAAACTCCAAGGAAAATGGTGAGTGTAATGGCTCCTTTCATGTTAGTTCTCTGGTGGGCTGTGCTGGTTGGCAGTGAGGCAATCTTTTTAGCATGAGATCGAGCCAGGAGGAACATATGGACATAGAGGCACAGTATAAAAAACATCATTAAAGGGAACAGGATGGTGAAAGGGATGACTGTTGCTGCTTCATAGGAGAAGAGAGCAATGGCAATGCTACTGCCAGCACAGAACGTCCAAATGATTGCCAAGATAACCAAGGCCCTTCTTAGTGTCATAATGTTATGGTAGCGCAAAGCATAGAAGATAGTGATGTATCTGTCTGCTGCAATAGCTAACAAACTGAAAATTGACCCCAATAAAGACAGAATGAACATGGAATCCATGGC
Source organism: Syrrhaptes paradoxus (assembly GCA_013400615.1). NCBI lineage: Eukaryota > Metazoa > Chordata > Aves > Pterocliformes > Pteroclidae > Syrrhaptes > Syrrhaptes paradoxus. The sequence continues at coordinate 152,937 of VZTO01027625.1, forward strand.
ATCATCCAGCTTTTTCTCAAAGTCCCCACGAGGTGTCAGGTACCCCATTTTGCACAAGATGATAAAGATGTTCTCGAGAGTTTTGTACAAGCTACCTAACATGTCTGAAATGGCTAAACTGCAAATGAAGAAGTACATGGGCAAGTGCAAATTCTTATTTCTAACAACAGTAATAAGGACAAGCAGATTTTCCAGTATTCCAGCAGCAGCAACAGTGAAAAAAACTTCCTCTGGCACCACGACCTGGGTGCAGTCTGTGATATTTAAGGAGAAATCACTTGTATTTTCAGGGGAAGGAATGCTTGTCTGTCCTGGGTGTTTGATTAGGTTGGAAGGTCTCTCAATGCTCATTTCTTCTGGCCATGGAAAGATTCTGGATTGTTGTTTCTCAGGGGTAGCTTTATTCTGAAGGTTACTTGACAGTCAGACCATTCTTCTTTTGATGAAGGCTTTCTCCTTCATCTGGAGCAATTTTAAGACTTGACGGAAATGCTTTGAATTTCTCCTACAATAAAATGTGTGTAAACATAAATATCAAGAAGAAACTTACCACACAGATAGGGCAAAAATAGATATTTCAAACATCACCTATTACAATGGAAGGAACATACATCATCATGAGAGAGAAGCCAAGTTGGTTTGGACAAACCGAGAGCTGCTCCAGGCTTCGCTGAGCTTTAGATGAAAACAAAGTGTAAATTATCTTTTAGCTTCAAAGCAGTTTTAAAAAACATATATAGCTTTCTTTACCAAGGAGCATTCCACATATACTGAGATTGATCTGACAGTCTTCAAGAGTTTGGCAATCTTTACTGACCCAGCTGTTTGCTTTGAGAAAGTCTGGAATTTCTCACAGGATTTGTGGTATTATTAGACACAAATGAGACCAATGCCAAGATAAACTGTTGTCCAGGACAGTAACATGTTTACCACCACGTTGCCAATGGTTAAGTAAAATGTCCTCAACTTAGATATGAACGTTTGTAAATATTGGTATTTTTCTCAGGCATGTAAGATAGTAGTGAGAGGATTCTTTTGCATGGAATTCAAACTGTCTTTTGATTTGATGAACATATTTCTAATGCAGATTAAGATCCAAAGTACAATCTTTTCTTGGCTGTATTTTACAACTATCTAAAAGACCAAATGTTTATTTTAGCATCAAGACAATGTCTTTCTTTCTCCATAATCACCTGATCTAAACTATATTGAAGCATCTATGAATCCTTTCCAAAGGATTTAGTTTTTTAGGATTTTCATTAATGTATAAATGGATGTGGTATTAATTTAGATTGGATATTACCAAGAAACCCACTTTTTCTTGTAGTTTTTACAGTCCCCTTTGTGAAACACAAATGCAGTTGCTATTTGGAATGTCCCCTTTTTTAAAGAACTGATATATTCTCCCTTTGTATTAAAATTCAAAATGGCTTTTAATTGTTTGGCACTTTCATACCAGTAAGTCCTGGAGGGAGAAGTCAAAAATTTTCATTACTTTGTATGAAAACAATGCCCTCTGCAAGTGTCAGTGGGTATCTGTAATCAGGACAGCTGAATTGCTGCTTGAATATGATTAGCCTTAATGCAGATGAATGTGTTTGGCCACTTTGCAATGGAAAACATTTCTGACCTGGGTTTGCTGATTTTATCTTCTGAGATTGCCAGTAAGGTGCTACTTATGGTGAAGAGTGCTGAGGCTTGGACTACCAGCCATCATTGATTCAGTTGAAACAAACTCATGTAAGAGAAAAAATTCAGACGAGTACCCTTGCTTGTCTGGAAACAAAGGCTGTGTAGTGGAATAAACGAACCGTATGTCACTGCAGCACATGTGAACATTCTCAAAGACAATTAGGTCAACATCTGTCAGTATGTGAAAGAGGGAGTTACTAACAAGAATAAGAGAGTCAACAATGTCTTTGTAATAATATGTTTTCCCTATTCTCACCTAGAGCTACTGTCACAGTTAAGTTTTATGATTTCTAGTCCAGTAATCTGTTTAACAACTTAATTTTCCCTCTTAATAGAAAGTCAACATGGACACTTTAGACAAAGCCTTATTTCAATGGGATTTAAACAGGACAATCAGTTGGCAAAAATGCATCTGTTAAGTCACTATTCTCTCAGAACCATTTTTCAATAATGTTTCTTTGCTGATACAGTCATATTGCTGAACTAAACTGCCTGACAAGCATGAAGGTTCCTTCATGGAAAATATAGTGTTATGAATGGCATGATATATTCCATCTGCTGCCTATCATTTTACAGTAACTTCGTATCAAGTACAGCATTTGTTTAGAACAGAGAACTTGTAAGGGCTGTAGAGCAGTTATAGTAAACTGAATAATTACATTATACCACTTAATGATGTTTTCAAACACTAGACAGAAAAAGACATTCTTATTTCAGAGACTCTCATTTCAGCATGTATACATGGCTATTGCATGCTGTCTTATTAGGGTTCCGTCAAGGATGTTGCAAATTATCTCCTTTTCTGATGCTTCGGTGCGGTGCACAGTCATACTTCTGTCTCAGACCTTCCAGACAGAAATATCTGTGTTTGTACACAGGAGGTAAATCCAGTGATTGATCTATGCAATACACATTATAACATACATCTGCAATAAGTCCCACATTTACAGGATTCTTTCACTGCTACAGAACTACCAGGTAGTGTGCATGAAGCAGTTTAACCCTCCTAAGCAGGTTAAGACAGACAGAATACATATGGGATATAAAGCTGTTGTGAACATGGTGAGAAAACCATGTTGTGTCCTAAAAGCTAATGGAAAAAGCAGACACTTCGGAGCTTGAATACATATTTCCATTGGCTACTGAAATTAGAGCCAAGGCCATTTCACACAAAACTATAAATAATCATCAGGTGTAAAAAGAGTTTACCCTCTTGTGTTGTTTGCACTACCAGAGACAAATTTGATGCAACAGATTTCCTCTCCACTGTCAATGTCTTGCCAGTTTGCTTCATCATTGTATTGTCCAGATAAAGGGTTCATGCCATTCGCCAACACCGGTACCTGAAAGATCTCAGATTTATATTTTGCAAGTATCTGTGAAGCCAGCCTTTCACAGCTAGTGTTTATGTGTCAGAATTGTTAAAAATAGAACACAATAGTTTAAGAATAAAAAAGTGCCTTGTACTGTAATAATTTCTTCCTGGCAATGACTGAACTATTTGGATTTTACCTTTCTCAAGGTCATTCACAGTATAAGAGTAAGTTTACCTGACTGTAGCAGGAAACGTAAAACAGTCAAAAATAAATAAATGATAAAAAAGACCCTTTAAGCTTGAAATACATTTGCAAATGTAGCTGTATAACAAAAACTGCAAAAACCTCAACCCATTCTTTTTCATGTTTAAATTAGATCCTGGAGGGAGAAATCAACAACTCAGTAACACTGGATATTCAGAAACATTATTTATCTCGAAAGAAGCAGTCTCCTGAGCTGGTATAATGGGCAATGAGCTGATGGGAATAGCTCATTGCATACATTTATAATATTATCAGCAATTTCTACTTGATTTGTAGTTATCTAAAGCAAGATGAAGCAGGAAACTGGGAGACTGGAAGCCAGAACTGGAAACTATACTGACAATATTATGCAAATTTAGGAAACAAATATGATTCGGAGTACCTGCCAGTTGTGTTCATCCTCCATGATTATGGATTGGCTCTTTATAACACTCTTACATTTGCAAAGCATGTTTGCATTGGAATATATTATACAGATAAAAGCCAGCCCTAGTACTTCATCTTGTGACAAGGCTGAGATTGCCTCCAGGAATGCTGGGAGGTCTCAGCACTGTGCAAGGAGCTGACAGAAAGCATAATTCTCTCCTGTGTGCCCAGTGCCTGTTGATTACAGAAATTCAGTTTTCTTTACAGTATAAATGCAATTACTTGGCACCTGAAAGGTCTGAGAGTAATAGCTTGGCACTTGATTTTATTTTGTTTTAATTGGATGAAAACTTACAAATAAACAACACACTTCCTTCAATCCCAAAATGTGAAATAAACTGGCCTGGTCATCTGTCATAGCAAAAAAAGTAATTTCAGCTGTGAACTAAAATGGCAAGATATAGTAAAGAAATTATATACTTTAAATACTGTGTAATTTCCCAGGGTTTTTTTTTGCATCTATTAAATTTTTTACTAGGAAACCATACCTCCCTATATTAGAGAGACCCCCAGCTGTATTTGCTCTCTAAACAGCTGGCAGTAAATAAAAACCGAAAGGGTATTGAGTAGTGTCTTGTGCTTTTGGACTGCACAAACCAGCTGTGATAACTGGCTAATTATGCAGATGCAATTATTTGTTTCTAGAACCATTAAATGTATTAATTCCCTGTCCTTCTATGTATATATATTTTTTTAAAAAAGTAATTTGTTAGTAATGAAAAAGAACAAGTGGTGTGTGTTTCAGACCCAGTATATACAGTGTTCTTCAAAATCCATTCGGTATATACAGCAGTACATATTCATCACCTAAAAAACCATGACTTGTTCTCAGTCCGAAAAAGTCTCCAATGTGTTAACACATGCCTTCTGTCATTATCTCTAGCATTTCATCCCCAAAGCTATTCAGTGTAAACGCGCTTGCTTAAATAAAGTATCTTGGGCATCAGGACACTGGTAATCTATTCAGCTTGGTTCTCCTTCTAAAACTTGGTCATAGTGGAACATGAATGCCTTGTGGAGGTGTCGGACAAGCTGTGTGTTACTGGTTACTCTGTTTGGTGCTGTTTAGAACAACCTTTTTCTGGAAATGACAGCATGAGTCCCACGTTCATTGGATGGGAGCTATATACATTTTCAGTCACTTCCATTCAAGCTGTCACAAATCTGTATCAAAATATGTTTGACAAAAAACTATGGACCAATTTTTTTCTTGTTTCCAGCTTTTACATGTATACAAGGCAGTAAAGAAGGAAACAAACCACTTAAAACATTGATGTGGAGGCTTAGTTTTTAAAACTGTAAAACAAATGGAAGGACATTTTTTTCCCTTTATTTATTTTTTTTTTTTTTTTTTACCAGTAGGTAAGCAGTGTCTTTCATGGAGACAAAGGGAACTGGACCTGTTATAGGAAGGTAAGCCATGGGGACAGGCTGCTCCCTACACTTTCTAGTGGGTATTTCTTTTTGTCTACCGTCTGGACTTAGGCCTGAATAAGCAAAGAAGTGAAAAAGGGCACACAGGACCCGATTCTGCCTTGCCCTGCACATTGTATAGTTCTTTACAGGTGTTAAAAGTAACAGTGTCAGAGGAATTACCCTGCAGTATCTACAGACTCCTAAGGGCTTTGTTAGCTTGAAAGTTGCTGGCTCTACCTCTCATAGCTTTTCTGGCCATGGGTGAAGTGAAGACCACTGGGTGTCTCAGAGTATTTGAAGTATCTTGCTGACGTCTAGGTTGACAGTGATTAAGGCAACTGAACATGTCCCATGTAAAAAAACCAAACAGGTATCTGTCTGCTTAATGAACAGTAGCACATCATATGTGAAACACCCTTAGCTACGATTTGTATTATTGTTAAACTCTTGAAGGAAATAGATGGCCTGGATTTCAAATACTTCACCATTTATTAAGCAGAGCCAAGCTGTGCAGGATGTATCAGAGAAGTTGCTACTTAACTTTAATGGCAGCACAGTTGTTCAATAATGTATAAATATTGCTCCTTTTTGAACCAAGCTGTGAGGTGAAACTTGGAGCTTTCCTTTTTTCTGTGTGGAGGTGAGCTGACTGGTTACTTTATGAGAGGTTATGGTTTCACAGCAAGCCCTGAGCCAGCTTAGCAGCTTGCTGTGAAGAAAGGCAAAATTCCAGCTCTCCCTTCCCATCTGTGTTTCTCTCTGCTAATGCCCTCTCACTCTTGTCATCTCCCTTAAGCTTACCCAAGACCTTTCTTCCCTAAACAACACTAGCATTTATTAGTGTGTATATCTCACATTTTTCTCCTTACACTATGGCATATGCTGAAAATTGTGTACGCTGGCAGTGCCGACTGGTGCAGGGGCTGCAGAGCACTGCACTGACTGTGAGGTAGCTGCAACTGTATTATTGTGCTTAGTCACTTGAGCAGTAGAGGGTGAGGCTCAGTGGAAATTTACTCAGGGTAAACTAGCACTTTGTGAACTCTTTGTTGCAATAACTGCTTTTCTGCTTGTGCCAACACCATGCTGTTTCCATCCAGCTCATGCATCTCCACCAGTGTAACGATCTCTGTACAAACTGCAGCATGAGTAGTTCCTTAGTTTTGAAACTCGGACGCCAGGGTTCCTCCTTCACTAGGGCCTGATTAACCAGCTCCTTCATCTTAGAAAACTACTCAAGGACCTAAGGGCCGTTGGGAATCCTGTGGGAAATCTTGGTATTTCCCAGCAGTAACTGTGAGGGCAAAAAAGTGTGCATTTGATAACTTTCTGAAGTTATCAGATGCGCTGTTTTGAGTTATTAAAACTCACAAAGTCTGTACTTTAAACCACATGTTTTATGTTACAAACTTTGCTCAGTAAACACTGAACAAAAGCGCCGTTGTGATGCCAGAGTGACAGCACCAGTTTCCATCCTGTTCTGAATGTGAACAGTCTCAGCTTGCCTTTCAGTCTAACAGAAAGATCTCTTTCTAGGGAAGGTCTTGTAGAAACCCGAGTTTCCCCTGTACGTACTAGAGCAAAGTACTGTGAGTTCAAAGGACAGTGAGATATGTGAACTGTGTCCTTATGTTTCATTGTTCAGTTGCTAAAATCTAAATCTTATAATTGAACAAAAACTATACCATGAAAAACAATTTAATACAGAGTACATTAATTGTGGTACTGATACAAGAACAATCCTTTTTCTTCTAAGACCTTTTTTTTTTTATTCTTCAAAATTACATTCTAGGTAAAACAATATGAAATAAGGCTATGTGACAGCTATGATGAAAATTTAAGATACTATGATACCTGATCTTTCGTCTTGTCATCAGCTGAAGTTTTATGATCACCACCAATTAGTATCCATAATCTATTAGATAATTTATTCTTTTGCTTTGATCTCCCTCTAGCGTTCAATAAAATAGGGTTAGACAGGTATTAATGACTGTTTACAGCTATTCTGGCTCCTCACATGTACCCAAGACACTATATAACGTTATCTAGCCTAATTTCAATTTCATGAACTGGCATCAGACCTAGATAAATGCTTGTTGTATAAGAGTGTTCACTGCTGATTGTCTGGGAGACTTACTGCATCGCAATAATGAATAGATGTCCCATATGATTTCAGTGTCTAGTACTTCCTTAAAATTAACTTCATGCTGACAGACACAGAGACAGTACTTTTTGAAAAAAAAAACAGAAAAGACATGAAAAAAAGGAAGTGTATATGTATACAAGCAAAATACGGTAAAAAATGTTGTATCTAAAGCCACACATATACCAACCTGGGCTAATTACTAGCAAAATATTATTCACGTGATTATAGTTGGGACTTCCCCATAAGGAAGATTTCTGGAGTGAAATTAGGCTGCAAACCACACTTGCTGAAATTTTAAATGTCAGATATATATGTATACGTTGAAGAGAATTCTATATGCTAAGTTTTTTCCTGACTTTGGAAAAAGTTTTTTCCTGACTTTGGAAATTGTCTCAAAAGAATTTTCTGACTGGTTCAGAAACTGGACAGAGTGGAGGTCTCACAGAGAATACAGATAAAGAAAGTCTGAAAGATGGGTTTATTTCTTGTAGACAGTTTTTTTTTTTTTCTTTTCCCCTTAAGATCAACTTTGAAATGACACAATTACATGTTTGTTTTATGAATAAGGAAAAATGTCATTTTCGGAAAAGTTTTCCTCATTTGTATTTAAGCTTAGGTATACTCATCATGCCATTATTTTATTGACAACAACAAAAAATGCAATAAAGTGTGTAAGCTACGGAGAAACTTATTGGTCAGGACTGCATCTCTCTAGCCATGCTAGTGTAGGTAGATTCAAAACATACACAGACATGAGTATTTCAGAAAAGATACTGAAAGCAAGAAAAGTAAAAATGATTAAGAAAAGATGGACTGAGTTCTCATTATACTTAAAAAAATATTTGCAATAGCAGAGAGGAAAAGGAATTATTTAGGATGTTTATGAAGGATGTGACAAGGGCCATTAAAACGACAGTGAAAAAAAGAAATTAAATCTGAAACGTCAGGAAACACTTTCTAATTGATTAACTCCTTGCAGCATTATAATTTTTAATATACAATTGCTGAGACTGTAAGCTATGATGTTATCTCAAGTATCTAGAGCTAAAAAATTGCATAAAGTGTTAGAGGTTACATAAAAGTTCTTGTCTTGTCTTGAGGCATAAACACGGAATACCTACAACATTGTTAGTGAAATAACCCTCTTCACATCAAGTGTGTGGACAATTTATTGAAAAGAGCAACATATATAGAGAAAAACTAGAACCTGTAGAAAATAGAGGGCTGTAAATGCACCAGTGAACTAGTGATTGGTATTTTCCTTCCTTATCCAGTACTTGCACTTTGGAGGGGCCTTACCCCCAGTGCAGACAGCTTGCTGTGCCCTGAGGAGGGGGAACTTTTACAAGTCATTTACCACACAGCTATCATGGAAGGGAATGAAATTCAGTGAAGGTTTCTCCTGTTTTTGCAGCTGGACAGTATATGTGATCTAGTGCTTTGTGAAGTTGTGATACATTAAGAAATATAATTACTAGTCTATTATAATAATTTACAACAACATAATCCACCGAAGGAAAAAAGAAAACACCCCACCCTGTTGCTCCTGAGGCAGGTAATTGCTTTGTAAATGATATATTTACACCCTTCGGTCACATCCTCCACTCTAGTATCTCAGTCTCAATCCGCCCAAGTGACTAGGTGAAAAGCTGCAGTGATCAATGCCCACTAAATATATGTTTCTTTATTAAATTGCAGTAGGCTGATTTGTGCTTTTTTTGAAATGCTCGTTATTGTGCTCCAAACTTCATAATCTACTTTTATTACACTATTACTTATTATTTGCTTCCAGAATAAATTAATTTTAAGCCTATGTATAACTGTAACTTTCTGCAAGAAATGAAAAATAATAGTGAATTTGAATTACAGGACAAATAGTTCTCTGGGATCATTGTAAAAATCAATCAAGAGGCCTTCAAGTGACATTTCTGAGGCCACTGCTGTGTTCTTATTCTTTCCAATGAGTTATGAAGTTTGCAAGTAATAAAACCATCACAGAAATATTGTTATCAGCAAGCATCAAGGAAATCTATACAAAGAAATTTAACCATTTATTGAAAAAGAAATTCTACGTTTCTGCTCTAAAGAAAGCAGCCCTCCAAAGTGTCTTTTTTAGGCGCTGCCCGTCTTTTTCTCTGGCCATGACTGGCCCTGTAGTTGCAAACAAAGCAATACCTAAAGCAGATGGAACCACTAGAATAAGATTTTATATCTTTAAATGACAGAATATGAGGGTGTGGATTATATGCTGTTTAAGTGCATTATCTTGTAAACCCAAGTATGTTTTATTGAAAAAAATGCTTGAAATACAGGATCTGATTTCCTGAGAGCTACTTATAAACACAATTGTGGTTATTATCTGGCCACTGAGCTAATGTATTTACATCTCTTTATGCTAAAATGTAAAAATAGTGAAAAGATAATGATTAAAAATTAATTCAACAGATGGTTACTTTCTCTGGGAAACCTATAGAATGGGGGTGTGGTGAAGAAAACGCCACTTTGAGATGCATCTTTTCAGAGCCATCTTTATGCCCATCTGTCTGGAAGGGAGGAATAATGAATAGGAAGAAAAATGTGGGAAGAATCAAACCTGGATTCTGCAAGCCCATAAAAATGCTTGCACTTGGAGTAGTGGCCACATGAAACTTTATTCTGGTTGCATGTTAGCATCCAGTGCTGGGACAGCTTCTGCTATAGGCAGAAGTAGCCAAAGTCTTGTTGAAAAAGTTGTTCTCTTATCCAAACTCCCTTCTGGAGAGGTGTGGGAGGTTTATGAAAATACCCCAAATTAGGTCATTCTAGCTTGTCTTTTCCATGCATTAGAATATGGAGCCCCATGGCAATGGTGCTGCACTACAACAAGTATTTCCAGTGCTGCACAGGTATCACAGAACTACATGCAGATATGTGTGTGTGTGGTATCATTTGGATTCTGCATCTAGCCTAAAAAAGTGACAGGGAGAGTCAGAGGATAGATGTTAGTTCAGGCATCTGCAACAACTTGTGTTAAAAATGGGCATTTGCTTTGCCCCAACTTTTCTTGTGGTCATCTCCTTCAAGGACAGAGACCTTTGCTGTCCTCTGCCTTCCTTTGCTGTGTGTGGCAGTCTGACACAAGATTAAGTATCTAAGAGCATTGTCAGATAGACTGCACCAAACCACACAGTCTTCTGTCAGTTATACTCCTGAAAATCTGTGATAATGTCAGGTAGATCAACAGAATTGCTCGATATTTACACCAGAGTAGGTGAGAACAGAATTTGGTCTCCCTGTAGCAGAGCGACTGCTACAAAGCTGTGCCTGGCAAGAGTAGCTCTCCTTGCATAATTCCCAGTCCAGATCCAGAAGACTCATTGATGACCAGTTAGAAAGTCTCTGAGAGATGTGTGACCTCTGGCTGATGCAGTGAAAAAACGGAGAGGAACCAGGCAAAACAGTGTCCAAAAGATAAACACTTCAGTGGAAACTTTCCTACTGTATAGCTTAACTTCTTCAAGTGGTAAACAGGTAAATCCTACTCAAACTTCTTAAAAGAGGCATAAAGCCCCCACCAAAATTTTGCTTTAGAGAAGAATGATTTTAAGAGGAAAAATTTTAGGGAACATTAGAAATACGATACTTCATTCCACAAATAACATTGCATCTTTCACTACTTTGTCCAAATATTTTGTTCTGAGTTTTAGAAAGATTTAGTAACCCCCCACTTACCTGCTGGTGAAACAACTTGTGAGTCTGTGTGCTGGTAACTCTGGGAACAAGATTACTTATAAAGGAAATGAAGCCAACATAGGCTTTGCGTAAAGGAAAGATTAGAACATCTAAATCAAAGAGAAAGACAGTTGCCTCATTGGCATAACCTTGAATTAGGGTCACTTTAAAATAAATCATCCGCTGTCTCTGAACATATTTATAAGGAAAAAAAAAAGAAAATATGCCCATTCAAAGGGAAAAGATGCTATGTTTCAGCAGTGTTACCCTTTCCACTGCTTCTGATCTTCATAATCTCCCCTCCCAACATTTGGCAAACTGTAAATTGAGTCTATTCACAGAAAGACCATTGTCTGTATTATAAATAGCGTTTAAACATGAGGCAGATGATTGAGATGTCACAGGATGTTCACTGCCCATCAAGATGATTGTCATTGTATTTGTTTTGCAATCTAAGGTCTCTAGTACTAAAGGCACAACTGGTAGCTGAAGTGAAAAGTTGACAAGGTAGAGGTCTGGATAAATTGAAGTAATCATTACAGAGAACTGTTGTTCAGGTCATGAAGGCAAAAATTTTCTGAGCTTTAGCTATATTTAATGAAGAATAGGAGGTAACAGCACAAGTTGATTGCCTTAGGGAAAGACTTCACATTTAGATCTGTTAAATAATGGTTAACCAGCAATGTAAAAAGCAGAATCATATTCTTAACAGAATAAACTGAGAGAATTTGTTTGCTTCCAGGGAAACAAACAAAAGCTCAAGCCTGCTACAGAAAGGGTGAATTTGGGCTCAGGATCTGAGGATTTAATTAATTAATGTGCAGAAGGACTGGAGAAGACACAAACCCTCTGAAATTAGCAGTTTGACAGCTAAAGGGAGAGACATTTGGGTTCCTGGAACATCATAATTGGAGAGTAAATGGCTTAGCAACACACTCAAGGGGAGAGGAGCTGATGAAGAAAAAAACTTTAGCAAATGGAAGATATGTTTGTCATATTCGAGAGTCTTTCAGATTTTCAAGGCAGAAAAAAATCAGGTTCTTTGCACTGCTTTGGACCTGAAGACACTCATTAGGTGTCTTGGAAGTTAATTGTGAAAGGTCTTCACCATTTCTTCTGCTGTGAATTTCTGTTCTATACTAAGAGTACAATACACAGCCTAAGAGTATATTGCATGCACAAAAAGTGTTTGTACCATAAGGTATAACAAACAACTAATAAGTAAAGAAGACTGTGAATTTGTGCTTAGATGTTATTTTTGTTGCAGAGAAAATAAACACACTGGAGGCACAGAGACCTCTCCACTCAGCCTTAGGCAACAAATAAGTTTAGATTAAGTCTGAACTGAGAATGAACTAAAGAGTCAGAATTAATAATAACAATGTTTAGGGTCATGTACGATGAAAAAAAATCAATTTTTAGTGTTATTTAAGCCTGGAAAGTCAGAAGGTATATGCTGTCAACAAGAGAGTGGTATATTGATTTCACTGAATTCTAACAATTTGGAACATGATTTGCCCTATGATAACGTTATCATCTTAAAACTTTGGAGCAGAAGAGCAGAAGGCCCTCAGAGAAGTCTTCTTCAGATTACGTTAGCCTAACACTCTAGAAGTCTCTACAAATATGTCAAATATTTTTACTCAGGTGTAATGTGAATATTACTCGTAGCAGCCCAAAGGGCTGGGGCTCCAGGTGTGCAAGGAACAACATGTGCCTTTTGTTCTCACTGCAGCTAACAAAACCTTCAGCCTCCAGGAGGCACAGTAATTACAAAGCTACAGCAGTAAAAGAGCTTCAGCTGCGTTTACTGCACTTTTGACCTGGCTATAGATGCTTTCTGCTGCTCATCAGAAATGTATGATGTTAGGGTTGAATCATAGAATGGTTTGGGTTGGAAAGAACCTTAAAGATCATCAAGTCCCAACCCCCCTGCCATGGGCAGGGACACCCTCCACTAGCCCAGGTTGCTCAAAGCCTCATCCAGCCTGGCCTTGAACACCTCCAGGGATGGGGCATCCACAGCTTCTCTGGGCAACCTGTTCCAGTGCCTCACCACCCTCACAGTGAAAAATTTCTTCCTAATGTCTAGTCTAAATTTACCCTCTTTTAGCTTATATAGCTTATTTAGCTATATAAGCTAAAAGAGTGCAGTGGATGTTTGAGGAAGCACAATGGTAACAAACAGGAAGGCTAGTATTCAGAGATTTATTCTGGAAGGTACTGCGAATATTTAGAGAGGTGAGAAATAAATTAAAATGTCCCTTAACAAACCACTCACCTAAGTACACAACACTATAATGTTAGGCAGATCAGTTTTTCTAATATTAATGCATCAATTTTCTGTTTTGTTTTGTAAAGGGAAGATATGTAAAGAAGAAAGGACATGTTAGAGAGGGACAAAGAGTTATTACATATTTTGAAAACAAAATATTACTGTGTAAAACAGACATAGTATGAAGAATTACCATGAAAATTGCATGCCATATGTAAAAACATGAATCCTTGTTATCATACTACATAAAATTTATTATTTCTATTTACTGAGCCATGAAATCAGTAGGCAATTCTAGTTTGAAGGTTGAAAACGCAAAGTCATTAGAGGACATTATCACCTGACAAACTTTTAATGATGATTTTACCAGTTCTGTGCTTACAAAACTATAGTCAATTTAATACTCGTATTGAGTATGTTTTCATCCCACTGTGTTTCAATTCTGAAGAGCACACCAGGAAATAAACAGTATTTTCACAACATGTGAAGAGAGAAAGAGATCTAGAAATTGCAGCAGTAAGGATCTCTGTAAATAGTGCAGGCTTTCAGGGATGAACCACAATCAGTAAAGTTGACTAGAAAAAGAGTACACGAAAACTGGGACTTCAGATGGGCCAAGAAAAACGCAAATGCTGTTTCCACAGTTTACATTTTTTTTCCATCTATCAGACAGGGAATTAATCAGCTGTAGTTTATTAGCTATATTAAATACTTATTAAAGTCTCAGATTCTCTAGGCATCACCTTTAGCAAAACAAGTAATCAAAAGTCAACTGCCTTCAGCTGTGGATGTAGCCTGCCATTTGATTCTTGCTTAAAAATAGGCCTGTTAGGTCAGTTTTTCATTCCACACTGTTCTCAGCATGCTATGCAAACTTGGAGCTTTGTAGAAAAGGCAACGATTAGGCTATTTCATCATCAGAAAGCAAACAATAATCTTTTGGGAACAGATGGCTAGAGAAGACATTAACAGGAGAAGAGGTTTTTCCCAAGCAGAAGACAGCCTAATTGTGATTGCCTGCTAAATCAAGATGTGAATATTTGCAATTTATTACTAATAATCCAGCATCTGCACAAGGATGTTACTTGTTATTTTCAGTGATTTGGCAAATATGGAATATGATAGAAATTTAAGTTTTAGGGAGTTTCTGGAGGCCCACTGGTAATTAATTCATTGTTGAGGCAGTGCCTTATGGTCTAACAAAGCTCCAACAAGAAAGGATTCAGCCAGCTTTTTGGGATGTTAGTATTTTTTATCTTCCACACTCAAATATAGCAGATGTGATGACAACAGCTGGTATTAAAATGCCAATTTAGAATTTTTTGGGTGAATTTGAGGTACATAAAGAAGCTCAAGATGCAACACTGGTGTACTTCTGTCTCCAGCCAGCACCTCTTGCTGGGTTCCCAGCATCTCAGATCTGAACACTGTTGACCATAAATGTATAGTTACAGTGTCAAACCCCTGGGAAGCTTGATTTGTCATGAATCAAAAATATTTGCAATGATATCAAAGGTAGTGCTGTTATGTTCTTGCACTAAGTAGTTGCATCTAGTGTATCGGAGTGAGCGGAAAAGAAGGAGGAGAGCTGGAGACTTCCCAGCTGGCATGCCCTTGATTGATGAGGCATGGGAAGGGTAAAGTCATGAACCAGCAGCCTGTGGGAGAGGTGGCATGACACCTTCACCAGGGCAGGCTGGAAAGACTGATAAAAGAAGGTGGGAAGAGGTAAGGATGGCTATGTGACAATGGTGTCCTCCAGACTTCTTTAAAATGGAAATCTAGTTTCCTGATCCTCTTACATTCCTCTGAGGTTAGGAGCAGTCAGTCTGTGGTGTGAGCCCATGTGGCGAGCTGCAGCTAGTTTTGTCAGCCCAAATGTCACAGGAGTGCACTATCAATCTAAATGGCTTTTCTTTTCAGATACCTCATGTGTGCATTAATGCAAATTCTTGCAATTGAACTTATTTTTCTGACTTCAATTTTTTTCTAAAAGGAATTGTATATGAAATTTTATTTAAAGCCTACATTAGTATAATTAAGGAATGCATTAGACTCAGTACATGTAAGGGTTAACTGCAGTTGCACGGTCTCCTTTAATGTTAACATGTACTATTTTTAAATGCTTGGATTTGGTATTTTTGTGTTACGTTGTTGCAAATGTTTTAAATATAATATTTCTATTCAGCGTGAAAGATAAGAAAAGTCTTAAAAGGAAAATCTGGCACTGATTTTGCCCTGAGAGATGGTTTTCATGCACATAATGGTCAGGCACCATTGCTCAAAAACTGGCATTCAAGGTGACTGAAACATTCTGTGTAGATCTTCAGTACGTTCAACCAATAGTACGTCAGGAGAATTTAGTCATCCTGTAAAAAGTACATTAATTTCTTCAAAAGCATGGATGAGAACTGTTAAAAAGAGCATACATTTTAGTAAGTGTGATTGACTGTCTAGGATCACCCTTTTTTTCTTTCCTAATTACTGTTTGTTTTTCCTACATTCCATCTTTATGGAGATTTTTGGGGACATTCTAACCTCAGAAAACCCGGGGGAGGCATTTCTTAAGTGTTTTCCACATGATTATCTGTTATCAAAATTGCTATATAATTATTTTTACCTTCAAGAAGCAAGTACTGTGATGCATAACAACAGGCATCTCAATACATGAATTTATTTTTATCAAGAACTTTATTCCATCATTCTCTCCCATTTCATTAAATTCCTGAACTTTATTTTTGCTTCTTCTTTCTAATTTTGAAGCACTGACAAAAAATCAATTGATCTTGATGTATTTTTCAATGAAAGCTATTTTCATTGATACAATTTCCTTTAAAAAATACACGTAACCTTAGCTTTACATTATGCTTACATAAATAACAACATTTGTATGCAGATTGGGATCATTATACTTGTTAAAAAGTATCTGTAAATATGGTGAAGAACTTAAAGTTATTCAGTATTACATGAACTTAAAACCAATAAACCCTTCAAGATATGTACAATGTAGGTTTTTTGATGGGTCAAGAATTTCAAAGCTTAGGAGGAAGCCAATACCTTAGAAGGACTTTGCATTCTCCTCCTCCAGAACTTCCTACAAGGTCGGAGTAGTCTCCTCTTCTCCTTCTCTAGCCTTGTTTATGGCAAGCATTGCTAACGGCAGATTGTGGCACGGGTCAGGTAGTTTTTGACCTGAAGTCTTCTGTGGCATAGCTCGCTTCTCTTCTCATTCCCTGTCTGATAGGGAAGCTGTTATTCATTGCTTAATTGTAAGACATACATCATGTTAAGGACAGGAAAATGCTGTTTCATGTAACTGGATAATCTGTTGGTTGGGTCTTCTAGTTTCCTATTAACAAGCAGAAGTTTCATGTTTAGGTAATGCAGTTAATGTAAAAAAAAACCTCATAAACTTCCAAGTAATCTGCATAGGCTCACCATCAATGCAACATGAAAAGTTTATTGATTTGAAATTTAATATTATATTTTACTTTTTGTTTCTCATTTAAAAATAATCTCTAAAGAAACCTAAAATTTTTAATAAACTTGTATACCTTCGTGCTTTCTCTCTAAGTAGGAGAAAAAATATCAATGCCTTTTATGTTAATTAAAGATGACAAATAAAAATATGCAAAGACAAAAGGATAATGACAGGGATAAGTATTGTGAAAAAACTCTACACTTCCAAGACAATAAAATAATTTGTCAATTTATTGAAATCTCTAGCTGATGATTCAGAGACTGAGGAGTTACTTCAGCTGTTTTGCTTTCCTTCTTTGTTACCTTGCTCTCAGAAAAATCTTGAACCCATGGGTACTCAGTGAGACTATCTGAGGGCAACAGCAGCAGAATGTCTGTCGGTACTGAGGAAGAGGTGGGAAGGGGGAGAAGTGTAATCATTTGATAAAACCAGTTGAAGTTCTTTTATTTTTCCTTTTGTGCTGAGGTCTGGTGATGGGGTATATGAAGACTTCATGTCAGCCTGAGACAGCTTCCCTACAATCCTATGTCTGTAGCTGCAGTTAACCTGACCACCTGTACTATCTTTTTGTTCCATAAAAAGCTGGTTTATCTTTATACTGGAAGCTTTGACAATAGAGTTAAGATGGACAGGAGAGACAATATTGGAGAATGGAATACTGCAATTTAACGTATGAACCTTTTAGTGTTAAAACATCTGTAATGCAGTGACTGGGTAAGTGGAGGAGGGTTCACTGGAATGTCAAAGACAGCCCGTGCAATTTTTTATATAATTTAAACCCCAAAAGACAGTTTAAGCTGCTGCTAATGCTGAAATGTACTAATATATTTTTTCTGGGGACCATTACGTATCACTACCTGATAAAACCAAAACCATTGTCCAAATGGATTTTAAAGAACAATTTATCTGGGTAGATTCTAAACGCATTGATATCTGTTGGGTCTCCTTTTTTAACTTAGTTTTATTTTGTAATTGACCCCTTTTTGTTCTTACATTTAATTTCTAGCTTTGTGAAATAGGTGATTTTTTTTTAAATGCTGTTTGTGTACTTTTCCTATTCCGTTTAGTGTGAAATGATTACTGTCTGAAATTTTTGACATGCAAAGAACAGAGATAACCAGTATAATGGCTTTGTTTATTGATTTTTCTCTTTGAAGACATTAATATTCAACTTTTGTTTTAGGCTTATGTTAGAAATTGAAGGAAAAAACCCATTTCTTCAGGCTTTTGTTTTTTTTTCCTTTGACTATTAATTAGTCTATAACATGCTTTTTGTGAATGCTTCGTTAGTTTGGTGTGACAGAAAATCAACAAGGACTTGCATTTCATTCTCAATCTGGTTTGTATCTACCTACCTATTCCCACTAAACACTTTTTCCATAAACAATGTTTGGTTATCTGTTATGTATAATTGAAAAGCCTCTTATACTGTTTGTTTGTCATTCTCAGCCATGCATGCGTATTGAGACTTGGAGCAAAAATTTGAATGTGTTTACATTGGTAAATTGATTTTTTTGTACTTGTACTAGTCTTCACAAGTGGCATTTGTGCTCAGTAGGCAATAAAAGAAAGAAAAATGGAGATCCTCTGGTTTTTTTTTCCCCGTTCTAAAAAGTCTTAATTTAATTCCAAAGCCAGAGGGTAATTGTCTTGGTAGGAATTGGTGGCAGTGGATCTTGTGGAAGCTTGGCTTTTACTGTTTGCTACTGACTGTTTAATTTCTGTAATATGTTCACATACTGAAGTAAATCCAGTAATGAAGGTATGTAAATTTGTGATTTGCAGCACAAAGCTTCATCAGGATAAGAAGGTAGTGTAAGAAGACAATGGAAAGAAACTAAGACATTAGCTTGGTGTCTATTGCTCCAGTGTCTGAGCACACCATCATCTTCAATATGTTTATCTGCACAGTACCCTTGAGGTAAAAATAGGGACTTAACTCTTTTTTTTTTTTTATTTGCCTCTACCAATGGGTAATTGAGTCATGGAGAAGCTGAAATGGGCCTATTCACAGTAAGAGGAAAGGTCCCCAGAGCTGGTCTTAAACAAGCTGTCAGCATTAGCTCCGCGTTGTGAAGAGCAGAAGCTGCACAGCGCTGTGCTGGACACTAGCTGAACCCCTGGCCCCCTTCCCTGTAACCCAACAGATCACTTCTGTGAGGCTGAACTGGCTTCAGTATTGACTCCCCCTGCTGCCAAATCCCAGGGCAGAGCACAGCAGCAGCACTTCTTCCTGGAGCTTATGTGGCTGCTTTGCAGTCTAAGGCTACAACAGCGAGCACTGCAGGAAGAAGACAGGAGGAGGATGATACAGAAATTTTCATCCATTCATTCATCCATTCATTTTCACCAAACAGAATTTTACAGTGAACTCAGGTAAAACCAAAGGTCCGGCTAGTGAAGTATCTTGTTTCCAGCAGTAACTGTTGGTGGATGCCTCAAGATCAAAGCTCCAACTTTTTCAGTTCACTGGATTTCCCTTCTGGGTATTTAGTAAGCTTGAGGTTTGGTTTTTTTTTTCTGTGTGGTGGTTTGTTTTTTTTTTTTTTTTAATGTGTTTTTCTGGCCTCCCTTCATGCTTATGCAAAATTTAGCCCTCAAAGCATCCTTTTGCAATAAGTTCCTCAGGTTTATGACCTGTGTGAAGGACATCCTAGTTTTATTGTTCAGAATATGGCTCCTATTTTCATTTATTTTCATTTTATGAAGGACAAGTTGGGTTTTAGTGGGGAAGGAAGACAGGGATAGTGGTATACTGAAACATCTAGCCATGCTTTTCCTACTGGATGATGTCCTGGATCAGGTCAATTCTCTTCCTTTACTGAACTATGAGTTTTCTTGTCTCAGTCCCATGTATCGGGGTCCTACTCTTTTTTTTTTTTTTCTTTTTTTTTCTGAGAGATAAAGGGGCTAAATCTTTGTTATGATTTGTGATTTCTGCCCAGGAATATTTTCTTCTCTAACTTCAGCATGACCTTTCCAAGGGTTTCAAATTTTTGGGCTGCCTAAGCCTCCAGGAATTTTGTACTCTTTAAGCCTCCACGAATAAATTAAACAGAAGCTTAAGCAAATATAGAACCTATAAATGGTTTCTAATCCAAACATCCTTGTCTGTAGATTGATGGTACAAAAGGCAGTGTGCATGTCTACACTAGACATTAAAATGTGGGCAACATGCTCTGGCCTCTTCTCCCTAACAAATGGTCTTTGAACTTGTGTCACACTCATTTACAGAGTGCAGCATCTTTGTATCTCTGTGCATGGGTTATTTTCTGCATCTCTAACTCTCCCTCTCACTCCTGCAGAAAGCTGATTGCTTTTGCTTTAACTCCTTTTTGACAAATTACCTCCTTGCAGTGTAGTTTTCTATGTCTTTTCTCAAGGGATTCACCTTCCTACATTTTAGTCTTGCCTAGCAGGCACTTTAATGTGATTTTGTGCTGTTGGTGTATTTTGTTGCCCAGGGGGTTCCCATTTAAAGGAAAGATTGTCAAAGTTTAATGAATGTTGTTGTTTATGGTTTCTCACCAGCCCTTGCAACTGCATTCTAAATGTAATTAAAAAGCCACAAAGAAAGCAAACATTGGAAATGTGGGGATTCTTGATTTTTAATCTGGCTGTTACATTTAATGACTTGTCAATACTAAGCAATTTATAGGTGGCAAATGGAAATGTTTAACTGTTTATAAACTACAGTGGAGTGAAGATCCCATACCAGGAAAGATGACTGCAATTGGTGAGAAGGCCTCAAGGAATGATTTCTGAACAAAGCCTCTATTGACCAGGACCACGGCAGCCTGCACAGTTCCTGTTCAGTTGCCTGTTGGGGTCCTAGGCAGCCTGGAAGTGTGGGCAGAAGGATAAACTGCCCTGACAGACCTGCCCTGAAACCTGCTCCAGCCAAACTCCGTATGTGTTAATAACTCACGGTATCTCCAGAAACAATGGCTCTGGAGATGGATTTTTTTTTTTTTATGCCAACCTTCCTGAACTTTCCACGAATCAGGAAGCCAAGTTTTGAAGGCACCCTGTCACCCTGTTCCATGGGACAATCTCTCACACTGATTCTCTAAGAGACAAGACCTAAACAGCTTCCTGCACCCACAGATGGGACAAGCCCTGATCACAGAGTTTGACTTTTTCACTTTTGTTATATTTTGACTAGGTTACCACTGATATGCAATAAAAGAAGAGATAAGGACTTCGTATTTCTAAGCAGGACACTGCTGCAGTCCTTTTCTTCTCAGACTTTTGCATGTTTTCAGCCACCAAGTTGAATAAATGGTCCAGAAAGAAGACTAAACTTTCTCAGCCTACCTCCCTTTTCTACCAAAGGGCAGTGCTACTGAATCACCCTAAGGGAACACAAGCGCTTGGGGTTTTCTCCACAGTTTGTTCACTGTAAGACAATTTATAGGCAGTTTGCACACAGAAAATGTCTGAGAGATGAGTCCACCATAGACTCGATCTAGCTAGGGAAGCATTGAAACAGGTTGGCTGTGATCTTAAAGTTGAATCAAACACTTTAAAAAAAAATAACTTGAAAAAAGATTTTTCCCACCAGGATTATTATGTGTAAAAGCTAAAACTGAAACAGTTTGAAATACTTCCAAGCAGCAGTGAAATGAAAGCATCTGTAATGATCACATTGATCTGGAGAGCAACACTGAATTCCTGCACTTTGACTCTAGTGCTTGATATTTGATGTTTTGTATTACACTTAAAGAATGTTGCCTCATTCACCATTTTAGTCAGAAAATGTTTTTCTTCAGCAAGCTGTGTGTGTTTTAACTTTTAATCTTATCCTTTTATAGTTCAGGGCTTTTAAAGAGCTGTATGTGCTTTCAGCAGAGCTCAAAATAGCTTGCTTNATTATTGCTGCAGTCCTTTTCTTCTCAGGCTTTTGCATGTTTTCAGCCACCAAGTTGAATAAATGGTCCAGAAAGAAGACTAAACTTTCTCAGCCTACCTCCCTTTTCTACCAAAGGGCAGTGCTACTGAATCACCCTAAGGGAACACAAGCGCTTGGGGTTTTCTCCACAGTTTGTTCACTGTAAGACAATTTATAGGCAGTTTGCACACAGAAAATGTCTGTGAGATGAGTCCACCATAGACTCGATCTAGCTAGGGAAGCGTTGGAACAGGTTGGCTGTGATCTTAAAGTTGAATCAAACACTTTAAAAAAAAAGTAACTTGAAAAAAGATTTTTCCCGCCAGGATTATTATGTGTAAAAGCTAAAACTGAAACAGTTTGACATACTTCCAAGCATCAGTGAAATGAAAGCATCTGTAATGATCACATTGATCTGGAGAGCAACACCGAATTCCTGCACTTTGACTCTAGTGCTTGATCTTTGATGTTTTGTATTATACTTAAAGAATGTTGTCTCATTCACCATTTTAGTCAGAAAATGTTTTTCTTCAGCAAGCTGTGTGTGTTTTAACTTTTAATCTTATCCTTTTATAGTTCAGGGCTTTTAAAGAGCTGTATGTGCTTTCAGCAGAGCTCAAAATAGCTTGCTTTTTGTTCTGAAAGAAGGTGCATAATTACATTAAGCCTGAAAGATGGAATAGTTCAGAAAGTGAAATTTAAAAAAAAAAAAGATTTCTACAGTTTGACACATCCAGTGTACAGATTATGAAAATTATTTCTATTTAGAGTCATTAAAGACAAAGCAGTCATACGAATTTGTTTATAGAATACAAGGCTAATGAGAGAATTTTCAAAATATAGCAATAATGAACAGTCCATAATTAATCAAAATGTTATTCAAATATGAACTTTGAAATAATTTTAATTATCAGCTTTTAGGCTAATGATATGACAAACACGCACAACTATAAATATCTCTGTGTGTAACTGTGGTACTGGAGCCTTGCTAACAACTGGAGTTGAAGGAGTTATTTTGTTTTCCCACTGAGAGGGGTTTGTGCTACACGAGGAAGTACAGGATCCTCAGCAAGAAAGAGCTTGAAAAAAAGAAGTGAAATAGACAGTCATTATGCTAACAAAATGAAGAGTGTTTTAAAAATAGATTCCTGTAGATTATGGGCATTTTCTTTTCTATTTATAAACCTCTCTACTTTGTAAAAGCAGCATTGCAAAGGGCATGATTGTGCATGCAGAATATTGAATTAATTCAAATTTTTCATAAACTGCCCATGCTTCATGGATCTTTGTTATATAAACTGCAGCATCCAAATTCTGAGGCTTCACCACTATCAAACTGAAAAACAGGGAGACAAGTTTTGTCACACCTGAGGGCTATCGACTCGGAACAGTTAGACTTTTGCAGGAAAGCACTTGCAGGTTCAGAGCACTTGTTGTCCCTGGATTAGATACCCACTTTCACGCACAATGCTACAAATAGGTGTCACTTTCCAAACTGTCCTTTGTGTCAAGTATTTGCCAAAATATGCAATTTCTAAAGATACGTGCACAATATTTTTCAACTTTAGGCTTCTTACAGGAGTTGAGCCTGTAGCACAGTGTCACACCAGATTCTAGTTCATTTATTCAGACTACAAGAGAGATAGTTCAGGGGTGATGTGAATACAGATTACAGAAATGCAAATAGCAGCTTCCCCAAAACTGAAGATCATAGAATTATAGAATAATTAAGGTTGGAAAAGACCTCAAGGATCATCAAGTCCAACCCAACACCACCTAACTCACTAAACCATGTCCCTAAGCACCACATCTACACGTTTCTTGACCCCCTCCAGGGATGGTGACTCCACCACTTCCCTGGGCAGCCTGTTCCCTCTTCTGATCACTCTTTCAGTGAAGACATTTTTTCTAATATCCAGCCTAAACCTCCCCTGGTGCAACTTGAGGCCATTTCCTCTTGTCCTATCACTGATGGATGTATTCAGATTCTCCTTTCTTTATAGTTAACAATAGGGACAATGTGTGAAGGGTAAAATAGTGATAATGTAAATCAAAAGGCTGTTCTAAAACATAAATTCTTGTTCAAACACAAATACTAGACCTGAACTGACATTTAACACCTAGAATCTCTATGGCCTGTATTCTGCAGGGTGCCAGAATGCGTGGCCGTTGCAACACAGCTTGATTACTAGCTATTGCTCCAGTCAGTGCTATTAACCATAACCACCACATTCACAGATGTATTTAGCCACTGATTTAAACTGAAATGAGAGCCTGGCTACATCCCACTTGACACAGAATCCAGGACTCTGCAGGCACTGTTTGTATTTCTCCAAAAAAACCCCTCTTATGCAATATACAGAACTAGCAAAGTACTGCTCTGTAACAGTAACATCTGGAAACAACCTATCGTCTCGCCGTATTTTAAAAACATGCTTTCCAAAACAGCTGGCAGCATCTTAATATGATATAGCAAAATGTATTCATAATGGCCACATGCTGGGATGAGTCTTTTAGCTTTTCTCAGGGGAATTTGATTTGTGTAGCAATTTTGAGTAGTTTCTTTTTTTCCTCCTCAGGTGCAGGAAAAAGGCTAGTTCACATGATCGGTGTTTGCAGCAGGCCCTTTATGTGAAGTAAATCCTTCAGTTGACTACTTCTACCAATTTTACATTAAATGTCTTATTTTGACTCAGCTGATGTCTAAACTTTCTCTAGCAATTTGGTAACATTTGTGCATGGTGGTGAGGCTGGAGTGCAAGTGACAGTGAAATGTAGTGATTTTGTTCTGTCACGGACGGAGATGCAGGTAAGTAGCACTTGTGTGAAATCTGGTTTTTTAAGCTTTCTGGTATTTAAGCATTTCTACTGCAAGTAGACTACTTCTAGCCCTCCTTGGGTTTGATTATTAATTACTTTATGGGACAAAGTCACAGTATTATTAATGGGAGACTGCACGGGTTAACTCTGGCAGATTCAATGAGAAAAGAGGATGGCATTTCACATGTTAGTTTTTATGCAGATCTGGAGAGCTGGGGATTTTTTCTGTGCTGTAGTAAATGAGAACAACTAAATTACTGTATGAGGAGTGGTTACTGATTATGCCAGTTTTCTTCCCCCTCCACTACACTCTTGCCTCTTTGCCAACAAGATTTTTATTACAGATGTCAGAGCTTCCCCGCTGGATCGTGTGTTTGAATTAAAGTATTTGTTTAATCAAACCCTTGTGTCGAAATAAATTTATGTGCTGATTAAAGAGACAACCCCTTTGATTACTTTCTGTTGTTGCATGGGGAGGCACACCAAAAATATGACTACACAGTGTTGTGGATAATATGGACAGAGAAGACACACGCTTGCTTTTGAATGCAGCTTTTTTCTTATTCACCTGTCCTTCTAATGTTCAGTACAAATTCTGCTGTTTTGTTTTGTTTTGCATCCCTTTTGCCTTCTCCTATTTCCTTTTCCCCTTCAAAATATAAAAGCCACAATGGTCTGACATCCTGTATCAGGCTGTAGCTAGTACATGAGGTATGATCACAGGCAGAAACAGGCTTTCCCTCTCTCTGCATTCGGATCTGGTTCTTAATTGGAAGCAATAGGGACACATTAGCTGGATGCAGAATCTAAGCTGATAGCCTCAGTTTGGAGTCGACTTGCAGCTGGTTGAATGGAAGGACAGGCAGAACTGGCGTGTGTCTATCTGCAAGAGGCTCTGCAGATATATTCACTATGACTCTTGCATCAAGATTCATTCCTCCTTGATAGGTTAAAGCCTACCTTTTAGAAAGAAGTTCAGGCTTGATTAAAAAAAAATACCCAAATCTCTAAGAATTGCTGGCTGCTTTCTGGTTTTATACAATTTATATATGCAATTATACACGGAGCAGGATCCTGATCAGGTCAAGGAATGCAGGTTAGAGATGTGGAGCTGAAATGAAAGAGAAGTAGAATGTGCAAAAAGAAAACCATTGCTGCTTCTGTTTGTTTCTCCTAACTGCTGAAACCAGTCATCCCCTCATTGGCTTCTGGTGAATTCACTGCATTTAATCAACATCATAGGCCATTACTTTGTGTATACAATCTTTTCTTTTTTAAGATGTAACTATGGCATGTCAGTTCAGAATAGCTGAGGTGCACATAGAGTGTAATGGAAAAACACCCCTTTTCCTAATCCTTCTGAGATCTAGCAGTCAAGGTGTGATATTTCATAAATGCCATTGCAAACATATGTAAATAGTTCAAAAAGAAGAAAAAACCTCTGTGAGGTAGTGTCCCAACAGCTAAGTATGAAAAATACCAAAGCTCTCACAAATTAATATAATTAGATAATTACTGACTTTTTGGTTTGCATAAGTCCTGTTTCATCTGCCCTAACACTGAATTCATTCTGTATTGTATTATAAGAGGGTGAGAGATTATAAATCCATTCTTACAACACTTATAGCCTTAGGCCTTTCACAGATACCTTTTGTGGACTCTGATGTATTAAGTCTAGAATAATTACTACTGAGTTGCATTGACAGTTGGTTTGTTTAGCTCCAGTAAAACTACAGAAAATAGTCAGAAAATAGGGCTGGCAGCACTTATTCCCTGGTCCCAAGGCAGAAACACCTACACTTATTCTGTTTTACATGAGTTGCTTTTCTAACCTCTTATTAAAAGCTTTTACTTCTGGTTATGTCACAACTTCCCTTAGTGTTGATTTTCACTACTGCTACTATGAGAAAGTGTTTCCTCATATGTAAATTAAATTTCCTTTGTTGCAACTAAAGTCAGAGTGATATGGAAAATAGCATGAACTGAAAATTCTCTGTTGAAATTGTGTTTTGACAGATTAAGTTTCTAAGAGAACAACTATTTCTTTTCTTATTACTTGCCTACTTTTCCCGTTTGTAAAAGAAAAATGAAAAAATGTAAGGGCCAACAATGAACTATGAACTATTTTGATTTGCAGAGACTTGCAGCATCATGTGAGAGGTGTTTTTTAAAACAATTTGAAGTTATCACTACTAATTTCTTTGGAGAATCCTCCCAGATCACACTTATTATTCCCCTAAACCAAATGCCCTCTGTCTTTGTCCAAGCAGAAGCAGAAGGGTTAAGAAACAATTCAGGGAGAAAAACAGATTATGACAGGGAGCAAAGAATGATAAAAGGAAGGAATTGAGCCTCAAAGGATAGTTTGGAGCTAGAGAGAGACAGAGCATTCCTGAAGGTGAAGCACTTCTGAAGCTCTCGAAGGAGCTGGTGGATGCTGCTTGGTGATGCACTTTCTGGAGACGCATCACGTATGAACAACTGGAAATAGGTAGCTGTGGTAGGATGTCCTGTGTCTTGGTGGGACTGGAAGAAAAGGGTTAAAAAGGTGAAGCATGCAGATGAAATATCAAATATCTGGAGGGAAGTAGGGTTGCAGCGTGGTGTGTTTGATGTATGCCTATGACAGGGCTTCCTTCTTTTCATGGAAAGACTGTGAGCAATAGGATTCCTTCATGGAAAGGACCACGAGTTCATAGGACTCTGCTCTGTCTGCTCTCCAAGATCACCCTTATATGGAGTATTTTCCAGTTTGTGTGTGAGGTGGTGCCTTTGGGTGTCAGCAGGTCCCATCAGTGTTCCCCATCCTCTTCCAGGGGTTGGAGGCATCACAATTTTGTGCCTTGGCACAGTGTGCGTGGATGTAGGGTTTGGTCACAGGGAAATAAGGGTAAACAAGCGTAACATAAGCATGTTGATATTTCCAAGGCAAGGGTCTGAGGCTGATGCAGCACTCTACAATTGTCTCTTATGTGGTGCTGTATTGGGTTTAAGTGTCAAGGTTTTGGTAGCGACGTGTGTGTTTGTGTGTGTTTCAAGGATGGCCTTTGTGAGAAGAGATCAAGAGCTCTCCCCATGTTGGACAGAACCAGTTCCAGGCAACTCCAAAATGGACACGCTGCTGGCCAAAGCTGAGTCAATCAGTGATCCTGGTGGCACCTCTACCATAACATATTAAAAAAGGGGCAAAGAACGCTGTGCAGCAACTGTGAGACAGAGGAGTGAGAGGAATGTGAGAGAAACAGCCCCGCAGACAAAGAGGCCAGAGAAGAGGGAGGGGAGGAGGAGTTCTATGCACCAGAGAAGAAAATCCCCCACAGCTTGTGGGGAATGCCTTGGTGAAGTATGTTGTGCCTCTGCAGCCCACAGAGGACATCTCTGGAGCAGCTGTCCATACTGCAGCCCGTGAGGACCCCATGCAGCAGCAAGTGGACATGCCTTGAAGGAAGCTGCAGGTTGTGGAGACCCCAGGCAGGATCAGGCTTCTGGCAGGAGCTGTGGCCTGTGGGGGACCTACACTGGAGCAGACTGTTCCTGAAGGACTCAACCCCATGGAGAGGACCCATGCTGGAACAGTTGTTGAAGAACTGCAGCCTGTGGGAAGGACCTACATTTGGGAGCAGAGAAAGAGTATTGTGAGCACAAACCCTATTCCCCATGTCACTCCACCACTCAGGCTGGAGGAGGAAGTAGAAAAGTCAGTAATGAAAGAATGAAGCTGAGCCTGGAAAGAAGGATGGGTGGAGGCCAAGGTGTTTTTAGTTTTGTTTTTATTTCTCACTGTCCTACTCTCTTACAACTAAACTGGGCGATGGTGGCTGCAGTCATCCTTGGGCCAACAGTTGTGGGCATTGTACATCTCAGCTCAGCTTCTCCCAGGTGTGGTCTGGTGTCTCCAAAAAGCTTCCAGGTCTCAACAAAGTCCTTGGAAAATACCAACAGCTCAAATAAATCATAATGGAGACTTCTGAAATTGATGGTAAGAGCAGATAGTAACCTCAGTCATTCTGCTCCTCTGAGGTGTAGAAGAAAGGNAGAAAGAGTATTGTGAGCACAAACCCTATTCCCCTGTCACTCCACCACTCAGGCTGGAGGAGGAAGTAGAAAAGTCAGTAATGAAGGAGTGAAGCTGAGCCTGGAAAGAAGAATGGGTGGAGGCCAATGTGGTTTTAGTTTTGTTTTTATTTCTCACTGTCCTACTCTCTTACAACTAAACTGGGCGATGGTGGCTGCAGTCATCTTGGGCCAACAGTTGTGGGCATTGTACATCTCAGCTCAGCTTCTCCCAGGTGTGGTCTGGTGACTCCAAAATGCTTCCAGGTCTCAACAAAATCCTTGGGAAATACCAACAGCTCAAATAAATCATAATGGAGACTTCTGAAATTGATGGTAAGAGCAGATAGTAACCTCAGTCATTCTGCTCCTCTGAGGTGTAGAAGAAAGGTGCAGACCAGCACACTGTGTGCCACGCTGCCGGCATTGTGATGAACCTCTGCACATGTTGGGGGTGGGAGGTATGGACTTCCAGGTGTGTGTGCTTCTCTGAAATCACGATGACATTTGTACTTATTTTGTGTGTCTGAAAGCATATGTACGAAATTGGCCTCACATCAGTCCTGGATAACATCCTGTGTAGGCTGCTGATTTTGAGAGATTAAAACCAATGGTTTATTTTGGAGTTTGTTTATTTTCCCCTGTCTGTTTTTTTCCCCTGTGAAGTGTTATTGGTTCACATATAACTGCTCAAATCACCTAGTACGAGCTCCAAAATCTCCAGGATTAAGCAATACCTGATCACTGATTCTGAGAATATTGCTGTTGCCTGAATTGTGACATGGTAAGAAGGACATTTGAAAGAGCAACAGATGGCATCTAATTCGTCTACCACTTGATGTTGCAAAGGATAAATTTGAGCCTACTAGTTTCAGTTTGTGAATGGACTTGTATCTATCGTGAGTTTATATTAGGGTAAAGAAAGGAGAAATATCCTGTTTTGTGTGAGCCATGCTTCACTTAAGGTTTTTGGGGATTTTTTCTGTCCTCTTTTATTTTTTGGACTGTTTATACAGTGAAAAATCATTATTGGCATAATGGTAAGGTTAAAAAATAACAAGATGTTCTAACTAGGAACATAATCATAAAGAAGAGATGCTTGCCCATAGCTGTCATCACTAACATGAGAATGCATTATCCCTGATTATGACTGAAGCAAGAAGAAGAGAGGCTTTAATCTTAAAATGCAATGTGTAAAAACGAGGTTAAACATTAGGATCAGGGTTATGAAGTCCTGAGCAATGCAGTGATCTATTGGGGCAATTTATACTAATATTGGAATTAGGAATAAAGAAAAAATGATGACATTCGATGCTACATCTACTTCTGTGAGGTTCTGCTCACAGCATACAACTCTCTTTCTTTTTTTTCCTTCAGGAAAGTTTCAGAACAGTTTCCTGCAGGTTATGCAAATCAAAACACATATGACTTGATCACTAGATCAGACCCATAATTCAAAGTCAGAAATAATAGGAATAGCAACTGCTTGGAGCACAATTATTAGTTATTGTTAAATTGGACACAGTGCTATTTCTTGGACAGGAACCTGTATGCTGAAGTAGAGGCACAAAGGTATGATCTTTGTTTCAAAGAGCAAATGAAATCTTAAGAATGATATGTTAAGAAAATAAATAAATTTATAAGTAAATACAAGCAGAAAGAAAGAACTGAAGAGACCAAAGGGAGTCCAACAACCCTGTATTTTTTTTTTCCAAAAACATAACCATAGAATCAGGAAATAATTTTGGCTGGAAGCAGCAGTGGAGGTCATCTGGTTTGGCCCCTTGCTCAAAACAGGTTCATTGTAAACCTGCTTTTATATTGCAACCTGCAGGTTGCTCAGGGCTGTGCCCAGCAGGGTTTTGAATAGCTCTGGGTATGGACGCTTTACAACTTCTGCAGTGAATCTGTACCGGTGTTTGACCACCCCAATTTAGAGATATTGCTAAAGAATGGCATAGTCTCAGAAAGTGTTTTAATCCTGTATATGAAGTGATAAAATACAGTATGGTAAGCAAGGAATGACATTTTAACGTTAATGGGATGAATTCCTTTGAATTTATTCCGTTTTGTGACAGCAAACTGTGTTGGGATGAAGTAAGTGAAGCGAGAGGAAGCACCAGAAAAATTTTAAATAAATGCTTCTCTAATCTTCTTTTAATATTCATTTTTGTTAACTTGGTTAACTTCAGAATGCTAATGGCCAATGTTCAGGCACTTGACAGCTAGTCATATAAATTTTGTTTCTTGCCACGTTGTTTATTACCACTAAATCATAGTAAAGAATATAGACACATGAACTTCTTTCATAAGATTACCTTCCCATGTAAATAGATGTTGGCAGTTTTTAGGGTTGATATGTCATTGTGAGTGGTTAGGGAAGTATGTTTAGGCACATACACATTCCTTTAGCAAGACACATGAAACATTCTGAAGCTTCCCGTTTCAATTAATTTTACATGTTGTAGAAAGGCAACTGAAATAATTATTTTTATATATGTAACTCTGCAGAAAACAAGTTCCAGATAAGAAGAAACAAATTACAAATCTGTATTCACCTCAGTAATATATTAGCTTTGAAGTTAAATCCATTTAAATGTTAACACTTTAAAAAATAGTAAATTGAGAGAAAAGTATTACAAGCTTCTTCACTGCTTTTAATCATGCATTTAACCTAAAAGTGGTTTTAAATAATGCCTTAAAGTACAGATTGCAAAACTAAGTGTTTCATAATAAAGCCATAAGCCTTTGGCTCATCGGGGGAGATGAGAGGCATTGTTGCCATAGAGTGATGATGAGCTGCCAGTGGGATACAGCAGTGGGCAAACAGGGACTGAGATATCTCCTGCTTGCAGATGGATGGCTAGCCACCTGGCTATATGATTTGCTCAGGATATGTGCAATTTACTTGCACAAAGTGGAACGAGGACATTGACAGGAGAAGCTTAGAGAAAATCTGGCATAGAATATAAAAAATTCTAACTGGTTGCCAAATCATTGTTCATATGGGGAAGAGGCTCTCCTGTGTCCTACCTTAAAAATGACTTTATTGTGTTAGTTAATCTCTGCCATTTCCCGTGAATTTTGCTGCTGTTTGGCTGCACTGCTAACTCCTGCTCCACTGCTTGCTGAAGATCCCTGCTGTAAGCAGTTATCACTGCACTGAGGGCTGGGTGAGGCAGCTGAATCTGTAGGATAGGATAGGATAGGATAAGATAAGATAGGATAGGATAATTCAGTGGGAAGGGACCTACAATGATCATCTAGTCCAACTGACTGACCAAAAGTTAAAGCATGTAATTAAGAGCATTGTGCAAATGCCTCATTAAAGAAATGCTTAATGGGACAGCATCACCTCACTAGGAAGACTGTTGCAGTGTTTGACCACCCTCTCATTAAAGAAATGCTTACTAATGTCCAGCCTGAACCTCCCCTGGCACAGCTTTGAGCCATTACAACAGATCCTCCCACTGGATCCCAGGGAGAAGAGCTCAGCACCTCCCTCTCCACATCCCCTCCTCAGGAAGCTGTAGAGAGCCATGAGGTCACCCTTCAGCTTCCTTTTCTCCAAAATATACAAGCACAAATTCCTCAGTGGCTCCTCATAGGACATTGGTTCCGTCCCTGTCACCAGCTTTGTTGCCCTTCTCTGGATGCATTCAGGGAACTCCACATCCTTCTTAAATTGCAGGGCCCAGAACTGCACACAGTACTAGTCCAATTGTATTGAGTCCTGACCCTGAAAAAACTACAATAATTTCTAAATTTATTATTAATTACACAAATTGCTGATTAAATGCTTCTGGGAATTAGTGCAACAATGCCAACTGCCTGTCCAGAAATGACAAACTAAACAAGAATTTGTATGATTTAGAATGCACTGTTTTTGCTTTTTGTTGCAAGTGACAATGTTATTCACTCAATCCATCAGGTGCAAAAAGTGAAAAGAGAGTAGATTAATATGCTAGCCCAAGTCCATAGATGCTATTTTCCTTCCCTTAGGAATGAACAGGAACTTTCATATCACCGCTTTTATTTTAAGGTCTAGCTGGTTGTCATTCTCCAGCTGTTCCCAGCTTGAGGAGTTAGAAGCTGCCAATTGACTGGAAGAATTTTTCTTTTACCCATTGCTCTTCTTCAAGTCTGAAAGACAACTTTAAATTTTCAATATTCTCCTGCTAGGCAGAGGTACCTCTAAGAGAGGGAAAAACATGTCTGTTAGTCAGTGGCTGTTGTGACTTATTTTTTGGAAGATGTTCCTACTGAGCAGTCATTAGAAATGAATGATTAGCATGTATCCAAACCTTATAAACTGTTAATTCCATGGGTATCTCTTTCCACAATAACCTCTAAAATATAAGATAGCCCAAGTTTTGCAGTAGTCATTCTAAATCTCAAGCTGGTGAAGGGGAAAAGGGGAACGAGTTACCTAAACAGGGATGCCTAGGTGTCGGTGTAAGGTATGCCTTCAGGTCCACAGCTGCAACTCCAAATGGAAGCAGATTGCTGTAGGTCTCGTGCCATAGCCACCAGCCCATCCATCAGATGTTGGACATGACTGACAGGGTCTCAGATGACAGCAAGCACCTGTGTTCAGGCAGCTGAATCCTGCACTAAAATGCTCGAGTCCACTCAGTGGGATGGAAGGAGTTATTTAGCTCATCCTAACAAACATACCTTCCCTCGGTCAGCTGAACATCACTCTGGGATACACTAGACTAGCCACAGACTGCAGTCAGGGTGCAGGCACACTGCCCATATGTGGATACCAATCTTGTACATGCTTAAATAGAAATATCCGAATCTGGAGCTAAGGTCTGCCCTTATGGAGAAAAAGCCCACCTATGGTGAGTACAGAGAGGGAAGTCTGCCTATTATTAAAAAAACTAACAAAACAATGACAACAAAAAAAATCTGCTAGAGAGCCAATTCTATTCTGTGCTTTAGCTGTGACAGAAATGTAGACCAGCACCTACCATGGGATGTATTTTTTGTGTATATTCTCTTTATCTGAGACGAGCAGAAAATTTCCTTTGTCTTCTCTGTAAATATTTTCTCAAAGATATAGCTAGAAATACTGTACTAATAGGAGATGAAACCAGAGTATGGCTCTGGGATTTTTATCCTTTCAGCAAGTTTAAATGAAAGAGATGTTAACCACAGTTAACACAAAGTTGTCTTAGATTTTATGAGAAACTGCTTTCCTTCTCATTTGTGTTACAAATGTCCATCATTGGCATCAAGAGCAAAAGTAGAAGTTATTTTTTGCTGGAAAAAATAACTGTGAGCGTGTTGCACAGCATTGAAGACAAGGAAAAGGCTGAAGAGTCTGCTTCTGTTTTGTTTTGTTTTATTCTGTTTTTATGAATATAAAGGAATTGTGATCAGTTGCTTGATCTCAGTGGAACAGAAACATACAAACCCATGCCAGAATACGGTGCAAGGAAACTTTACAGACTGTTCAAGTTGTGTCTATGCAAGCAGCAGGACCTGCTGGTGTTGCCAGTGGGGTGCCCGTTCTGGTGTCTCCAGCTTTTTCTTGCAGTACTGGTGAGGGAGTTGGGCACTTCTGCTTGGGGCAAGCGTGCCCTTAACAAGTCTTCGCAACCCAGCATGTCCTGTGAAACTCAGTCCTACCGGCAGCCTCAGATCCTGTTTGCACTTCAGTCTAGCCAAGTCTCCTGCATTGAAACAAAATTGAAACATTCTGTTTTATTCTGGTTTGGTTTTTGTTGTTGTTGCTGTTTGCAACGTGTTGTTTTGCACATAGCATTGCAGCACTGAAGACATCAGCCTTGAAGAGAATTTGTCACTTCATTTAAATCAAATTTCTGCAAATGTACTACTGAAATTATCTGTGTGTACTACCTCACCGCGTGTGGTTTAGAGGCTTTTCACAGAATTAAATAAAAACTACTGAAAGTGTGATGAGACATCTTTTTCTGTAAAACCAAATAGATTAATCTCTCAGAATTGTAACAGGAAAGACAATTTCCCTGGGATGTTATTCCTTCAGTTCTAAATTGTGTTTCCCACTTTTACTAACTAGAAGGTAAAATTTTAAAAGTTTACCTGTTCAAAGAAAGATCCAGTGATCTGTCTGACGTAGTGAGAGTGTTCAGGCACAGATGTTTGTTTTCAGGGCCATTACGAGTATATCTGGAGTATCAGCAAAACCAAGTACTCCTAGCCTCTCAGGGATTTACTTCAGTGTCTTTTTACAAACACATTATTGTTTTTTTAATTATAAGACACCTTTTATAGAAGCACATAGACAATTTTATTGTCTCGTATGTTTTATTTGATGCATAAATTAGGATTTCATTAATATATGCAACAGGAAACCTGAAGTTTCCAAGAAAATCACATTCCATTTTTAAAAAACCCAACCTATAGAAATATTGTAGCAGCCAGTAAATCTAAATCTAAATCTAAATAATAGAACAGAAACAGGTGTGGAAAGCAATCTCATTTGTACTGTTATGCCAAAGACTGAATCAGAGATAGTCTCTTCTCTGCTGTTAATTCATTTTTTTTCATTGGCTTGTCTCTCCCAGAGCTTCTGCTGCTGATTGCTGACATTGAATGAATCCACATTCAACTTGGGATGATCAAGTTTAGCCCTTCTCAAAGGAATTCACCATTCCAGCACTGTGTTTAGCTCCAAACATTTTGCTAATTATTTTCTGCCCTTTGTTTGCTCCAGGGTCTCCACATCAATGCCTCCTCCTCTCTGCTCATGAGAAGCAAAATATTTTATACCTATCTGCTGCATCCAGTGCATAAATAATGGCATGTGGAAGCAAAGCAAATTTCACAACAGCAGCTTGGTGGTATGGAGAACATAATTAGTGCTGTAGATGACCATGAAGATGAAGACTGCTCAGCTCCTTTGCTCCAATCAATACTCCACTGTATTACTGATTATGCCATTTGCTTCTTGAATTTTGTTTGCTCGAGCCGGAAGACAGAGAAGAAGCTGTAAATTAGAGGATTGAAGATAAGATGGAGAATCTCACCACTACCAGTTGTTTTTATTTGTCTAGGCTAATTTATATGGCAACTTATGTTTGATTTATATTTTCTGAATAAATCTATATTATCCAAAATCAACACTAGTTTTAGCTCTGATTTCAGTGGAAGTAGAGATACAGCATCAAGGAAGATGACAAAAAAAATCATATTATAGTAAAGCACATCCTTGTAAGCCTCTTTTGTCCCAAGGCTGCTCAGTGGTTACTGTGAATGAATGTCTTGGCTCTGAATTAGTCTGGAAGCTGTCTCTGTTACAAGTTCACCACATATAGATAGACTAACAGTAAAAGTAGATATATTATAGGGGAAACAGAGGGAGATAACAGAGAGAATGAGGAGATAATGTTAGAAAGATAATGAAGATCAGAATGAGGAAATTTTGGATCACCCTGCTGCACAGTGTGGCAGATTTAATGCCTCAGTGCAGGACAGCTGTGTAGGGCTGGTCTGTGGAAGAGAGGTGGCCTGGAGGTAGTTGTTGTGTTTCCTGTTTATGAGCGAGCAGAGCTTCGCATATCCTTACACACCGTCCCTGGCTGGCTCCTGCTGGCAGAAGTGCTAAGGCCCGTTCACTTCACCCCACTTCAATCCCCTGTAGGATTTTTCAGGTGATACAACCATTACGCAGATCTGTTCTTCTGGACTCAAGTATCCCATGTGATATCACCACACCTTTAATATTCAGTGCTGTGCCTCCATGTCAAGCTGTCCCTTAGAATATTTACGTACTGCTTTAAGCAATGCTATACGCATGCCTAGAAATCACGCTTCTGTGAAGCAAGTATGACTGCAGAAGCTGGTTATAGATTAACTGTGACTTTGCTATATGATATGTTATCTGTAGGTATCAGAGATTTTTTAAAAAGTGATTCATTATCAACTCTATTAATTCCTGCGAATGGTGCAACTGGATTAAAAAGCACCTCAGTATCCCAAAGGATACTCTGACATGGGAAGCTGCTTTGGGCTGTTCTCCTGTGTGGCTCTGTGGAATCTCCTTGGGCAGAAGCTCTTCTCTTACACTACCTGGAAAAATGGGATATTTTGCAGTTCTTGTCCTCTCAGAGTTAAAATGAGAACGACAAATCTTATTCCACATCTCAGGGCTCTTACAGCTTACTCATGACTAAAAGTCACTTAATGCTGGCTCTGCTCACAAGTTGGATGGATGCAGAGTAATTGCTTCTCACTTGCTTGAGTAATGGAAAGATTTCAGGCTTGACTTACTGAGATTTCCCTTTCAGGATATAGTAAAACATCAGAAAAATAAATGTAAGGTCTACAACTTATGATTACAGTGAAGAAAATTTGCATTTTCTTATCAGCGACAGTGTGATGGATATCGATCACATAATGTAAATCCACAAATTAAGTTCTAAACTGCAAATTCTGAGGGAAAGGGGCTGTTCAAATTTATGATGTCCAGTCTAACAGAGTGCCAGATTTTGAACATGACTCTTAGATACTCCCACAATGCAAACAGCAACAGTAATGTCTTCATAATAAACAACACAAAAGTAATGTGGGAGATAAAATGGGTTTTAAGTAAAATCTAGCCTAACTTCAGTTATGTTTCATCAGTTATTTGCCTTTATCTTCTCTACAGTGCATTTGGTACTTTATGAATACTAAAAAATGAAAATCCCACTTTCATCTACCTAGTAGCTATGAGCATCATTTTGCAAACTTCGTTTGCCTGAATAGGCTCAATTGTGTATTCAGTAATTCATCCATGAGGGGAAAGTTAATAATGAAAACACTTCTTTAAAAAAACCCACAAAAGCAGGCAATATAACTCCCAAGTAGCTGGAAGTATTTCCATGTATCGATTTGACTCCCTTTTATCTTTTGATGCAACAGCATTTTGATATAACACCTGTGGTACCAAAATCTGATTTGAACTTTAGTGCTTTAGTTACATAAATATTGTTTGAATTCCTTTTTTGTTTGATACAGTCATGAGAGGTAGGGGCACAGCTATTGGCTCGTCGGGTGATGCCTCAGATGTGTAACAGAATCACGGAATCACGGAATCACAGAGTGGTCAAGGTTGGACGGGACCTCTGGAGGTCAACTGCTCCAACTTGCCTGCTCAAGCAGGGCCACCTGCAGCTGGTTGCCCAGCATATATGTATACGTTGATGAGATACCCCTGAGCCTTCTCCAGGCCGAAAAATCCCAGCAGTTATGCTGCCCTGGAATGAGAGGTCTCTGAGCACAAATACACCATTTTTTTTTCAGTGGCACAGGTTGTGCTAAAGCAAGGCTCTTGAGTTTAAAAATAAGAGCAGATTTATATTACATAAGAATTTATTTAAAACTTTTCCATTATTGTGAACATCATGGACATCTGCAACATATGAAAATGCACTTAACTAATACTGTGCACAACTTGCATTATGTAAAAGTACCAGGAGAATCTGCCTTTTATGAATAATAATAGCACATGATTTACACTTCAGGAGAGTTGTGCGCAGGTGTGAAATACAGAAACCTCAGTACTTTCATTCTCATGTAATTATTTTACTTATTTATTGTGATTTATTATTATTATTATTATTATTACTATTATTACATTCATTATTCTGCCTGGGGAATCTAAATCCCAATTATTGATCTTAAAGCCTCCATTTTAAATAATGCTAACACTGTGAAGATGGAACCAGCTTGGTAAACTGGCGATGCAGCTGCAATTATATCCTGCAGGATGAGATACTCTCCTTGAGCTGCAGGCCTCCTTTTCAGGAGGAAAACATGACTTGGTTTATTCCAGTCTTCAGCAACATAGGAAACATTGCCTTCAGAGATTAATTCTTCAGGGATTAGTGTGTCTGAAGGAACATCACAACTTCTCTTTTTCATAGGTCTTCTCTAACATCTTCTCTTTGCTAACTGAGAGGGATTTTTTTTGGATTATGTTTTAGTCACAAGATTTTTAATAAAGATTGTTTTGACTGAGAGAGATTTAATCTCTTCCTCACTTTTCAGTAATTGGAAATTGCTGCAAAAAAAGCAGCACGTTAGTCGTGTAATTATTAACACTTGCACAGTTGATAAGATGCCCCTTGGTATAACTTTCAAAACTGCTTATATAAGGTTGGATAAATTTTTTTTAATTGTTGTTTGTTTCTATCTCTCTTCACATTTTGTGTACCAATTCTCTTTCAATGTAAGCTGGCTCTTAGGGCAGGGAGCATGTTTTTGTATGTAAAGATACAGTACTATAGTGCCTTATGAAAGTCACCAGTCCCTAAGTAAAGCCACAGCGATAATTTTGGAAAGCATTATTTTCCTGTATACTGTCTATGCATATAGCTTGTTGCTGTGAACATTCAATATCACAATGTATGACATGTCTATCATGCATTGCGTATTACAACTAAAGTGGGAAAGTTATGTGAAATCTCTTTTTTTTTTTTTCTTACTTAAGAGTTCTCTGGATTCTTGTAGTTGGAGGTTTCATTAAGGCAGCTGAGCAGCTGGAGCTGATAAGGTCCACAGTTTTAGAAAAAAATTGTTCTTTTGTCTGTTTGGTTGACTGATGAGTCTTCAGCAGACCGGGAATATTTGAGGCTGTTGGGTACCTTTACATGCTGCACTGATGTCAGGGACTAAGTGTCTTTGATTCCGAGCTTGCCTTACCATGGAGTTACTTTCAGACTTTAGCTGTTGTAGACAACCTAAATTTTAATTCTAAGACAAATTTTAAGTTCATTTAAAATCTCAGAACTTTCTTCCCAGATTGAGTTAAATTTGTTTGCTTCAACTAAGTGTATGCTTTCAGTCTCCTAAGGGTAAAAGTCATCTGTTTTGCCATGAATCCTGTGTAACATAGAATAAAGGAAGGCAATGACCTGCAAGGGGCTGGAGGGGACACAGAGCACTGCAAAGGAGCACAGTGTCTCTCAGCAGGTTGGTGGCAAAGCTAGGGCATGACACACTCTTGTAGCTCCCAATCTTGGGACCAAAATGACTCTTCTGAAGTTGCTAGCTGGGAATACTCTATAGAAATTGTCTAAAATAATATCTCCTAAATTATCACAAAATTTCCTGATATTTTTAGCAGGAATAGTGCAGTGCAAAGGTAGGTCGAAAGCGGTGCTGATCCCAAAATCCACTGAGAAGCTAGAAATTGTGAAAGGTAGAAGAAGGGCAATGTTTCCATGCATGCTCTCGGACAAGCAAATAATGTTTTTGTAATATATCCTAAAGGCTGAAAAGTACTCCCTTAAATAAACTGCAAACATATATAGCATTTTAATTCAGGCATGCAACATCAGTATTGAGTGACATTATAGTGATTTTTCTGTTCATTCAGAAATGACTGCTGGCAAATTCTCAGTACTTGAGATTGGAATAAAATTCAGAACAACTGTTGGCTGGTACGTTCTCTTATGAAGGGCAACAATTAAGATATTCATAACATGCTTTCTGATGAAAAATAGCTTTTCAGAGAAACACACATATTTACTGGGAAAATAAAATGTTTTCAAGGTTTTAAGTTTTCCTTTCTTTCTTGTTCCTGCATTCTCTCTTTTTCTTTATCCATTGGAAGTGGCTGAAAGAACTGTGTAAAATGGTGTTCAGCCAAGAGCAGCTTAAAGTTATCATTTAAAACAATAAATGAAACAATAACTCTGGTGCTTTTCCGCTGGCTATTAAGTGGACAACCTCTGAGGAAATTATGAATGAAATAAAAACATTTAAAATTCCTCTTTAAAAAGGAGAATGCAGCCATATGAGACAGACTGATGGCCCTGCCCTGTTTTGCTTTGTCCCCAACAGCACGGATTTGATAATACTGTCTATAAGGATAAATTTTACAGTTGACAGTACCCACTTTTCAGGCGATGTCTAAAAACAGCATTCTGGGGCCATAAAAACGAAATCTGAGAAAGATCTCAACACAGAAGCCTGGGACTGGGTAGCCAGTGCCTTTGCAGCCACATCACTCTTTCACTGGAGAGACTGACTGTCTACTAGTAAGCCTCCAAATGTTTGGATCAGACACAGGAGTGCAAAGGTTATGAACACATGTGATCATTACATAATATCACCGGGCGGCAAAGAGCTTCTTGTACTCTTTTGTTTCCACCTTGTCCTTTCAAATTTAAGTAGGCAGAATGTAAACAATAGAACAAAGAATTATCATGAGTCCAGTTGCAATAATGCTGACACTCATAGTCCAAATTAGCCCAGAAAGGTTTCATTAGTAATAAAGTGTAAAATGTTATTCCAGAACTTCCTACTATCTCTACCTTCTCTCCGGCTAAAGGTATCCTTGACCTTACAATGTTGCTCTGATGGTGTCGCAAAGGTGATGTTTCAAAATTCCCCAGGAAGTCCAGGAGGATCCCTTTATACAGAGCTGACTGGGTCCTGCCATCCTCACAGCGTAAGCATGATGTTTGTGTTTCATTTTTCTTTCTCCTCAGTCTGTAGTTTGCTTGTTTGATTTTTTTCCCCTTAACACTGGCAACTCACCTGCTCTCTTTTCACTGGTTCCCAGTTAGTCTGTTTTCCACTCTCCTGGTGATCTCTGAAACCACTTGTAGCTGATTGACAAGGCTGCCCTCCTGCC
This sequence comes from Syrrhaptes paradoxus, assembly GCA_013400615.1. NCBI lineage: Eukaryota > Metazoa > Chordata > Aves > Pterocliformes > Pteroclidae > Syrrhaptes > Syrrhaptes paradoxus. The sequence continues at coordinate 194,044 of VZTO01027625.1, forward strand.
GTGACTGTGGCACCAGTGTGGTTTCTGTTTGCAGTCTGGACCTCCTGCCATTGCGTGTGTCTGCACTCTGCCACATCTTCTAGAGCCATGGTCCCTGTCACTGCTTCTTGTTGCTGTTGGTTAAACCTAAAATAATACATATTTAAGCAAGAGTCACTTGATTGACAGAAAATTGCTATCACAGCTAAACAAGCTAAAAGGTCTGAGGACAAAACCAGCCCAAACAAGTCCTGGGACCTTGAGGCATTGTCACTGTAAAGCATGTGGGTCTTTATTAGCAATGGCAAACTGGTATTTGACAGGCTGATGATCAGTAAGTGCTATATCCTGCTGTTTCAATATATCCTTTTAAAAACAGGTGTTCTGGTAGAAAAAACAAGTTTCCAGATTTCTCTTCTTCACATTTTCCTGTTTCATTAATCAATTTTAAACAGTGTAATAGAAGAGCCTGAAGTGTCATTTTCATTTCTTTTTCTTCTTTCTTAATAAGGTGCTTTTAAATGGAGTGTTCATTTGTCTGTATAGAGAATTCTGCATATTTTTAGCATTTCTCTAAAAACATTTGTCAAATACTAACAATTTTTTTCTATAGTTTTATTTCTACTACCAGCCTAAGTTTCACTTAAAAATTAAATAAAGCGTAAGCTTTGTTTCATATTAGCTTCTTATGTCTGTACAGTATTGGAATATTTTAATAAAGAAGTCTTAAATGCAGTACTTTTTCATTGCATTTAGAACAAACATGCATTCTGCTTTCCCGTTTAATGTTAACAACACAGCAGGTTCTCCTCTTTTCTCTCATTAGGAACGTTACAAATGCATGGTATTGCACAGTGAGGTTTTTGGAAGGATTAACGGTAATATTCTGACTGCCTCAAACTTTGCATTTTGTTCGTGGTTCCCTGGGCTGGTTGGAAACCCTGACAACGCACAATGAGACACGCTAACGTTTATTCAGTGTGTGCTCCAAAAGTGGCAGCTAGGTCAGGAGATTTCCACGACTAATGGTATTATTAATAATAATTCAATATCTTAGGAAGGATTTTATGTACTATGAGAAACTGAAAGGAATATTAGCCTTTCAGATCAGACACTGCTCACGAGCAGGTTGTGCGGGTGTTGCAGACCTGTCACATCCGATGCTGCTGCTGCAAAGTCTGAGTGGAAGGTGGTGAGGAGGAGCCTTTCTTTCAGGAGTAACATCTCCTAGGATGACAAGAACGGCTTAATTTTCCCCCAAAATTACGGTGTATGTTCTGGCAGAGCTTTTCCTTCTAACCATCGGATAACTGCACAAAACTAGGTACGAGCTACATTTGCAGAATCGCTTTAGTCTGTCTAAGAAAGGTACAATTAAAAGAGTATGGAAAATTCTGCACCTAGTCAGTCTTTTGGTAACTGAGGTGATTTTATATGTTACTGATTCTTGGTCTAAATCTGTCTGGGGACATCTAACCCTGTAGGAGGAGGAGCAAGGGCAGAGGCCAGGGCATGGGGGGCTGTCATGGCTGTGGGGGGGCCCTGTGAGGAGAGGCTGGGGCTGCCCCATGCCAGGCACGGCCGGCTCCAGCAGCTGGCCATGCCACCCCCGGGCCACGCTGAGCAGGAGAGGTAAAGGAGCTGGGAAGGAAGGATATAGGACTGAGACCTTGATTGGTATGAACCCTAAAATAGGTTGCAGCTCAAATCCCCATTCTGGACTTAGCATATGGTGTAAATGGAGATCGTCCTCAGGCTCTTCCCTAAGTCCATCGGCCTGTGTCTGCGCTAGCAAATTAAATAGGCGTACAACTGTTGTCTGGTTCTAGCACCAATCAGCATTAAGTGACCTGCAATTAATTAATTAATGCTGTTAATTAAGCTTCTTAACCCTGCGGACCAGGGTGGTTGACTGGTGATTGTTTGTGACCTCTCCCGTCTCATGAACCATGCCTGGGGATGGGCTGGGAGGGAGAAAATTTGCCCAGTCCAAAGTGTGCCAGGGGTTATAGTGATCAATAAGGCATAGATGACTCAGTTGCAGCACCTGAAAATTCTTCTTGCTCCCCTTTACTTATGTATATAGAAGTAATTTTGTACTTCCTGATTTTATTACTTCTATTTTCTAGAAGTGCCTGAAAGGCAGCTACTGCACTGACGCTCCTGCTGAAGTTCTTTCTATAGTGCTGTGTATCTGCATGACTGCTTCTGGTAAAGGTCCAGAGTCCATGAATCTTCTCAAGTCTTTTAAATTTAAGGGTCAGGTTTCAGGACCCCTCTCTCAGTTTTGAGTGCTGTAATTATGGCACTCTTGATTCTTCAGTTCTCGTCATTCGAGCAGCAGATTTGTATGTAAAATATCAGTCTGTAGGTAGCAGTACACAGAAGGGTGCAATTTAGTTGACATTCTTCATCTTTTTTTTTTTGACAGGATTAACATTACACCTCACGTATTTATTCCAAATAAATTATATTTTTCTCTGTGTCTAATTGTATGATACTAACTTCTCAGGGGGTGTTTTATGAAAAGACAATTTCTGTGGCTAAAAGCACTGCTGTTTACAATCCCTTGTTGGTGCTAATTGCAATCAAACAAGAAAACTGCTAGGAATTGAATGTCTTATTATATGGGGAGTATTTAAGTTGCAGTATCGCACAGGATTCAGTTCTATGTAAAAAAAATTGTAAATGTAAAAAAGGTGAAATGAATGTTAATAATGACAATTTTACTCAGTATGCATCTTAGCTGAAAGTAAAGAGTCTTTGTTTTGAAGCTTCTTCCACAGGCTTCTGTCCTCTCCCCAAATTTCAGAGGCTGTGGGGAAAAAAAGGCTACCATTAATCTTCGATCCAATGTTTAATTTTAGCAAGGAAAGTCTTCTACATGGTAATTTATTATTGAGTAAGTACTAACTGTATCAATTGTATTTTGGACAAATTTAAACCTTTAAAGATTTCAGTTTTGAAATCCACCCCTACAGAGAGCTAAAAGGAAGTGGGGTGAGTGTCATACAACAGCCACCTCAAAAGGATTCAGCTTTAACACAGAAACAGAGGCCTTGGGTTAGGTATTCTGCAGCAACATGAATGTCCTGAAGTATGAAAGGAGTTTTGGAGATAAAAGTTTTCAACAGATCTCATAGTTCCTTTAACATGGAAGCTTTTCCTTTCCCTCTCTTATAATTTTCCTTTCAGTGATAATTGAATCCAACCCTGCTACATGGGCATCAAAAGGTGTTCTGCAGTTGTGTCTAGTGGAACACAATCTTTAAAGTTTGATCAGCTGCTTGGAGACAGAGGTTGCGTCCATCTGTACGGTGGAAAGATGCCTGGGTAATGAATGGGACCGGAGTATTTTCTTGGCTGCCTTTTTCAAGGGATACCCCACTTACATCACTGTTGTAATCCTCTCCAATGTAAGGGCTAGCACTGTGTACTTCCAGGTCTCCATAATCTAGTCCTGTCTAGCAAGTGACAATTTATATTCCATTTGGTGAGTGACAAGTGGAATATTCTTTGCTGAAGTGTTGTGAAGTAAAAATGTAGATAAAATACTTGTACTTAGGCTTATGTCTGATTTATTTTTCGTTGGTACTTACAATAAAGGGTGCAATTTTAAGAAAATAGGAAATGTCTTTTAAATCAGCAACCTGGGCTAGTGGAGGGTGTCCCTGCCCATGGCAGGGGGGTTGGAACTTGATGATCTTTAAGGTCCCTTCCAACCCAAACCATTCTATGATTCTATGAAATCAGACCAATCTGTTTTATTCTGTCCATGACAGGGGCCAATACTAAAGGTCTCAGCAGAAGACACAGAAGTCTTCTCCAAATGCCCAGTTATGTGAAATTTTGTTCTCAAGAGGGTTTGTCACTAGCTTGGCTAGTGACATGGCTATTATTATCAGTTCATCCAGTTCCACTACCGTGGTGCTGGCCACTAACTTAATCCCTAATAGGAACCTCATTCCTGTACATTTATTAATTCACCTACAGAATAATATGAAAGATGCTTCCATCTGCACATCTGGTCTTCTCTCATGTGATCCTGTGGGATATGGAGAAGCAAGCAGCATGGAGTTCATAATGTGATCCCTTTCCTAGCATATCTGTCCCATTGCTGAGCAGATCTATGAGGCAGATTTATCTTCATACTCACCTGTGTGGTGGTGCAACTCCCTCCTCTCCTGAGTCCCTTGGCATTAGGTGTGATTCTTCCCCTCCTGGGTTATATACCAACCTAAGGTAAGTTAGGAACAGTTTGTGAAGGCAGTGAGCCCAAGTGTTAAAGGAACCCGGCTCCTGCTTTTTTTACTGTTGGAAACAATAGTGATAATCGGTCACCTCCTGACAGTCTAGTACACCTGCACCTGGACTGTGCACTGGCACCTGAGTCGCTGAGTCGGAACCCAAAAGGGGGTCATACTCTCTGAAAAAGACTGAAAGGCTCCAAAATATTTTCTCATCCCAAGTCAGGCTGAAGTGGAAAAGTACCTGTCAAAAGCAAATTACCTCAGACCCTATAAATAGTGACCCCAAACCAGACCCATTGAGCTCTCCTGGATGGCAGCAGGCTGTTGCCAGCATCTCCCTTGAGCTGGGACACCTCTCAGGACCAAAGAGGTCTAAGGACCATCTGCCATCAAAGTCAACGAAAGGCCAGCCAACGTCTGACTTCTTGGGGTTCAGTTATCACCAACTGAGGAATGCTGATGCATTGTATTTACTGTCAACTCAAGAAGGAAGAGGGAACTTTAAATTATACCTTACCCTCCCTGCTTACATGTTTTAGTGGATCAAAGTATTTCCACAGTGTTTGTCTGCCTGTCTGTTTTATATATATATATATATATACATACGCACATGTGTATATGTATATTTAGGATACCTTGTAGTAAGTTAGTGTGAATCTTGTCATTCTCGAATCTCTGATTAGGTTGCTATTTTAATCATAACATATTCTACTGAATCACCTTTTTAATCATTAAATTGGTTCATGATTGAGTGCTACAAAAATTTAACCTTTGATTTACTTCACACCATTAATAAACCTTAAATTGTTGCTGAATCATAACGGTGTGAGATATTTCATCTGTGACAATCTGTCAAGCAGCACCAGTAAAGTTCATTCTTCAGAAGTATAATTCATTCAGTGCAGCTTCTATTTGAAAGTTTTGATCTTGCTGCCTTCTACTTCACACCAAAACGTATCATTGCAGTTTTGAATCATGAATGTCTTACAGCTTTGCAGGCTGTGTAAGCTATTAGAAATGACTGTCCTAATTTGCATGCAAAGATGGCAAGGAACAAGGAAAAGGAATTTGTTCCTTGCAGATACACCTTGCTTTTAACAGCAGAGCTTGCTTCCCTGTCACTCCTCCACTTCATAGGTCAAAAGCTGCATTAATGTGCACCACAATGAATCATTTGGAGCTAAATGGATTTATCCAGGTGTAGAGGAGAATTTGACTAAGTGCTCTTACAGTATGTGTTTCTCCTACTGTATGGAAGAGAGACTCAGGCAGACATTAAGATTTGCTGCCACTAATTTTAGAGATAATTTTGAAAGTTTGGCCCATATACTACATTTATAACTCTTAAATTACAAGCAGCAATAACTTATGATTCCACTGTCAACTTAATCCTAAACCTAAATGCAAACCAGGGGGACATTTCTGATATGAAATGGAATATACAGCCACTGAAAAGTGGTTTTGTATTGTAACATTAGCTTGGTTTGTAGTTCTTGCCAACACTTGCAATTATAGCATTGCTTTATTGTTATCTTTCTACTTTTTACTTCCCCCCCCCCCCCATCACAGTGAGCCAACCGTACCCCAAAGCTGTTTGGCTTTGGTTTTGCTTTTGAGAGTAAGAAAACATCCTCCCTCCTGTGATCTCCATAATTACCTTTCCCCCATTCTTCAAGTGCATAATAAAGAATATTTATGCAAAGCAAATATTCGGTGTTCAAGAACAAGCTAATTGGATTCTTTTCATAATTGGTAGTTTATTGCATATTTGTATTCAAAACCATTCCCACTGTACCAGAACTCCCTGGGTTGTGGGAAAGAGATTCAGTGTTTTTATATTATATGCTGTTCTTAGCTATCAAACCTAACTAGAGAATCCCTTGCTTTTATTTAGAAAAGACCTTCATGATATCTTCATCAACCAAGAAAAGGCTTTTACAGGTTAACACATGAACTGGTGCTGAGTTAGCATTATTGTCTCATTCAGAGAGCATGCAAGAGCCTCCCAGTCTCCAGGTTCGTCCCTCCCAACTGAACATCCCACTGGAGAGGGATGACTTGGAGCTAAAATCTTTTTGGGTAGTAGCGTACTCCTCACTGTTGTCTTCCCCCAGTCTTCTCTTTTTAGATCCCTTAGGCTGTACTTTAAGAGCAAGGTCAGAGCAATTTCTTTGCTCCTACTTTCAAGAATTGCATTTATATCAGCGTATTATAAAAATGTTCCATTTCTGTGTAAAGATTAAGCACACTTTGGTCTTCAGTAAAATCCTTAATTCTTGCTGCCTGTCAATGACAATGAAAAGGAACTACCATCAAGTCATATAATTTTTCAGTTGGATATATTCATATCCACAAACATTTGGATACAGGCTATGGCTGCTGCCAAAGCTAATCTGTATTGCTGGGTAATTTGACCTTGGATATTTCCCAAGTGGAAGATGTAAATGTTAAGTGAAAAGAAATCTATGTTCTTCACAAATATGATTTCCCTTCATGAAACTGGTAATAGAAGCTGCTGAAAACTGGAACCCAAATCTTCCCATTTAATATAATCCATGTGTCTAGCAAAAATATATAGATCTCTAGATAGAAAAGAATTTAAGATTAAAACTAACAAATTACCACACCCAAAGGGTACTTTTCCTCCCAGTTGCTCATCTCTGCACTCTAAATGGCTTGGAGACGTCTCTGTTATGTTTGTTTTTATGAATTAGTCTTCACAAGCTGATAACATTTTCTAAAATTCCAATTAGCTGCTGCATGGACAGAGCTTGTTTTGCAAAATACACTGGTCTTTACAATCATTCATAGAATCATAGAATCATAGAATGGTTTGAGTTGGAAAGAACCTTAAAGATCATCAAGTTCCAACCCCCCTGCCATGGGCAGGGACACCCTCCACTAGCCCAGGTTGCTCAAAGCCTCATCCAGCCTGGCCTTGAACACCTCCAGGGATGGGGCATCCACAGCTTCCCTGGGCAACCTGTTCCAGTGTCTCACCACCCTCACAGTGAAAAGTTTCTTCCTAATGTCTAGTCTAAATTTACCCTCTTTTAGCTTATACCCGTTACCCCTTGTTCTCCCACTGCACTCCCTGATAAAGAGTGCCTCCCCATCTCTCCTCATCATCTCTCCTTTCATCATTGTTAGATGTAGCTGTGTGGCAAGAGTAGCTATCCACAATGCAGTTTACTCAGTAGGAGAAAACATATGTATAGGCTTTAATTAGAGATCCTGTGGGGAAACACATTATTAAATAGAAAATTCTTGTTAACAGAGCCTTTGTTGCAGATAGAATTAAACCAAGGTGAACTTAACTATCAAACAAATGTTTATGCTTGCTGAATAAAGTCAACATTTTGAGTAGCTAAAATACATTTTTCAGATTTAATGGATCTTAAGGGAGACACAATTGCCTTCTCAGATGCATTATATAAATAAATTAAACACTTCAGTAGCACAGGAACTGTGTTTGCAAAAGACAAAATGGGTTCTGTTTAGTTATGCTTACTTGCTAAACTCTAGTTCAGCAATTCTTTCCATCAATATTATCTGTAAGTCCTGTCCCTTCTTTAAAACCTTAGTTCTGTAAACTTTTGCATAGACTTCTGTCAGTCTGTGATTCCATCTTCCCTTTCACAAAATTATCTATTTACCTTGTTTCTGTGAGCTGCAAACTCAGGTCATATTGGCCATCTCCAGATATCACAAGCCCACCATGTGGTGAACATGTGAAGAAGCAGCAGGGCAGAGGATGCTGTGGGTCTAATCTCTGTTTTATAGACGGTTACAGCAAAATCTTGGTGTGTGACTGTAATTCTTTTGGATATGGTCTTCACTTCATTCTTCACAGAATCTCTATGCTGTTGCATGGTTTCGTTTAATTTGATGAGCACTTTTGTCTGTTTTCTCACCTCAGTATTTCAAATACTAACACTGAAAAAAAAAGTTATTATAAAACTGTTTTTTCCTGATCAAAAGCAGAATATTTTCTACCTCTGGGCAATGCATCCACTAGAAAGACCCAAGTATACACCTTTTCTTTACAGACTCACTAGTTTAACCTTATTGCTATGGATCACAAGAACTCAAAGACAAGTCATTTGTTGCACTGTCCAGCATCAAATTATGAAAATGATTTTGTATGTTATTGCCCATAATACCAGGGGTTTGGACTTGATGTCGGAAATCTTCTAGTCCTATAAACTGCTTTTATTCCCTCAAGAACCAAACTCAGCTTCAGAGATAAAGTGAAGCTGAAAGAATACTGTAAAGCCTGGGTTCTCTGGAAAGAAGACTCCAAGGTCCTCAAGTTTTTCAAAACGTTGTCTTAAATAACTTTGCCCAAAGAGCGAAACTGGCAATGCTACTGATGAAACACATGGAGCTGGAGACTGCACACAGGATCAGAAACAATTTTGTGGTTTCTTCTTTATTGATGGAGTTCAATTAGCATTCATCTGAAAGGACAGAATAAGGATCTCAAAATTTGTCCTTCTGTAGCAAAAATGGCTAAACAAACAGTGAATATCGCCGAAGTGTAAAAAGCTAGAAGAGGTGGGGGGTAACCCATTGTTCGTCACCTGCACGTCTCATAGAGCTAATGATTTTAATGGTTCTACCCATGAGTAGTTTTCAGTCACGTAACTTAGAGAAAAAAAATAGTCTGGAAAAAAATCTTATAAACTATTTCCAGTACAATTATGGGTTATTTCAGTAGGTGCTATGCTAGAGAACGGCATTGAGATGGGAAAGCTCAGTATTGCCTGGCTGGTTAAGCACTGCTAGCATTTTTCAACTCAGAAAAAATGACAGAGTTGGTGAAAGAGAGAAAGAAACAAATGCATCCTGCTGCTAAATCTTATAATGGGAAGAACATATGCAGTTTAATAAACTGAGGTTTTGGACAGAAAATAGAAGAAAGTCAAAAGACTGGTGTCCTGCAGAGACAAATTAGTGTTTGTGCAAAGCAGAGGGACTAAGTAAGTTGCTTGGAAAGACAGGAGTGCATATGCTTTCTGAAAAGAAAAGAAGGTACAGATAGGGTCACAAAGGTGCACTGAAATAAATATAAAGGTACACCTCTACACTCTGAAGTAAGCCTGCGTCTTGAGCCTGCTTCACACTGAGTCATCTCTGATCCACATCACTTATCCTCAGGTGGTTCAGAGGAGCTTTAGACCTCTTTCAGAAGGCTTTCACACAAAGAGATGTGAGTTTCTTATAACCCAGGTAACAAGCTGATGGCCCAGCTTGATTCTTTCTGAGCAAAAATCTTCGTGATATGACCCTGGGCACTAGCCAGGTTAGCTTTCAGCAAGCTCCCCACTTTGCAGTTTCAGTCTAGCCAGAATATTTTAGAGCTGAATTGAAAGCACCAGTAAAGCAGCCCTGCTCCTGCTTCTGGTATGTCTCCTCTCTAACTAGTAGAGAACGAGACAGTGAAGGAACCCTCAAATCTTAGTGATGTTATCCATGTGAGACTGAAAAATTATTGATGCCTAACCTTGTCAAGATAGATGTTAGCAATGCATTACAAAAGCTCATTTTGCAATAACTGCTAGTTCTGATCTTTGCAACAGAATTTGAATTCCCCACATGAAATAACGAGAATTTGAACTCAATTATTGATTCCAGCTACAAGAACATGATTTATACCTTAGATACCACTTATTTTCAAGTGTAAAAACCTGAGTAAAAGCCTATTTCTCAAGATTTTCTGAATCTTAAGCACAGAGTATATTTTGATACCAGACTGATTTTCCTGTTGGAATTTTGTCCTTTTCTCTACATTCTCTGTCAGAATTCATTCTGTCTGCTGCAATCACTGTCTTCTGCTATGAGCTACTGGGTTGCTGCACTTTTGTGTGCACAAGCCCTCACTTCCAAAGAGAAACCGGGCTGTGTTTTACATTGTTAACAAATGAGAAATTTAATTGCTACAGGAGGTGTCTTGGAGAACACCGTACTGGTGTCAAGTCCAAGTATTTTTCATTTACTCCTCTTGCATGTTTTCATAGTCAATGGTGATTGATGACTCTGGACTAACCAGCTGTTGCTCTCTGTGTTGTTGCTGCAGTCCCTCTCGAGTGCCCTTTCTGCCTAGTTCATCCACATCTTTAAGAAACACTAAGTCAGTTTTCAGATTCACTGTCCTCTCTATTTGTTACTGCCATTTTCTTTTTCTTTGCAACTCTGTAAATTGATTTCACTGAAAGAATCATCAACTAGACAGTTTTCAAATGGTGTTATAGGTGTCTTTTACCAGTAATTACAAAAAACAGGTATCTCTCACCCAGTATGACAGCAACAGAGAGACTAATTGAATCTTACCCTAGGAAATATGCATTTTGAAGTTGGACTTCGATATCCAGTTTAAATTTTAAAAAAGCTCAGGGTTTTCACATTTGTTCTTGAGATTCAGCTATGCAGAAACACATTGGACTTACAGAAATACACTGACCCAGATCTAAGTTTTCAGTTCAAGCTTGCCTTTAAAATGTGATTATGAAAGTTTGCAGAACAGAATAACCACAATGTCACAGGACATACTAATTACCTCCCATTATAGGACAGGCCAACAGCTGTATGGTGCTGTTCGTTGTGTGTGAAGAGTGTGCCTGGGATCCTGTGGAGCACAGATGTGAATTGTTCCTGTCCATGAGAGCTTACAGTGAAACAGAACAAACTGAGAAAACCATATGTAAAAACATTTAGAATAAGAGGGTTATTAGAAATGTCATTGTTGGGGAGGGAATAAGGAAAATCTAGCATGTTAGATTTACACTGCATTTTATAAATTATCTTTTTTTTCCTGTCTTATTCAGATATCCTACTGAGATGCAATCAAAACAGTGAGAAGTCATAGTAATCTACTGTCTTGCTGCTTGGAAAAATCTGTACACACATTAGCAGTAGAAAATTATTCTTTGAGAACCACTCCTGATGTTTCACTTTTGACTGTGCAGTATCTAATGTAAGTGCTGTCAATGGAAATCTCCTGTCCTTCAGCAAAAAGAAGAATAAAGTTCATTGACGATTGTACACAGTCACCAAGTTAACATATTATATGACATTGTGTGGGTAATAAGTATGCTGGCCTTTACACGAACAAGAGAGATTTTTTCTGAAATGACAAAGACTGGTATTAAATACAAATTATTAAACATCATTAAATAGTCATGGCTTTCATTAATGTATGATTGAATGAGTAAGATACTTTTAATTGTCCTACCTGCAGGGCTTGATTCCAACTCTAAAATGTAATTCAGCTCCACGGGAAGACAGATATTTTGTTTTCTTCTGGAAGTGAAAGAAACTTCAAATTTGATAGCAGTACGAGGTGAAAACTCTCTTAATAAAACCTACTGAGATATTTTGAGTTAGTATAGACCTGCCACGATCATTCTTTGGTTACAGTGTCCAGCCATAACCAATCAGATCCATGTTTATCTCTGGTCAAGCCTGCACATCTCCTGCTTTGAGGATAATTTATAGTCTACTGGGTAGACACAGGTCTACATTTCCAGTCTACCTGGAACAAACATTTTCTCTAAATGTTTAATGTGCACTTTATAAAAGAGAAAAAAAATAATTGAAGCTAAGTGCAAGACAAAAGATTATAGAGGGAGGCAAGGGCTAATAAAAGCCAGGAAAAAATTCACACATGACTAACCAGTGACTGAAAGTGTGATGCTAAGATTGCACCCCTAGCTTGTCTTACTGCTGTTCTGAATCTTCATTCACTGCTGGGAAAGATCATGTCAATCTCCCCCCATGTCAATTTATGATACCCTATGAGTTAAGAAATTGTGCTAACTGTAATGGTAACTAGGATGTTATACTGTGCCTTCACTCAGCCCCAGTCTTGCAAGAAAATATATATTACACATCTTCAAGCGTTAATTCTTAATTAAAAAGAAAAGAAAAAATAATTGTATGCAATTGTCCAATGAGTTAAAATTGTGGTGTGTCCGTTATTATTGCTAAGGAGATTTACTTAACATTGAATGCTTGAGGCTTTATGACAAGGAGATTCTCACATCAATAAAAAACCCCTAGTTTTACTGATTTCAAATTCTTACATATTCTTATGTATACATGAACACACCCATATATACACCACTTCTGAAACCGTCTTTTAAAGTCATCTTCATTATAACGTGTCCCTGCAAAATCCTATTTTGGATCACATATTTTTTGAAATTTAATATACTCACTAAAAGCAAACTGCTAAAGGAAATAATCGAAACACCACAGTGCCAGATGGCTGGATTTGCAACGGTTGCTGACTTCATATCCAGAAAGATTTTGTGAAAGCTCTATGAAACGTCTGTTTCGGTTTTTTCAGTGGGTCAAATTGTGCCCATATGAATGGTGTGGTCCCCTACCACAAAGCAATCAGGCAGTGGGTTTCCCTGCATGCTGTAATTTCTGAATTGCTTACTTGGAATAGCTTAATGAGAATGGTTTTAATCAGAGTTCACTACAACTAGTATAAAAGAGAAAAAAATAGAAAAAGAATTGAAAAAAGCAGCTTATGCTTAAAATAGTTAATGGATACTAGCATAATTTTTTGATGGAAAGAATCACATTTATAAAATAAATGGAAGTAACAAATGATCTTTCAGACCTAGCAGAAGGGGCAATTAAGCTTTTTGATTTAGTAAAGGCAATTGAAAGATGTGGGGAGGAAAGAGCCTGAGGCATTTTGTGATATGAAAAATGAGACCTAAATAATACAGTGTTTTCTCAGCTGTAAATGCAGGTGTTTGCAGAAGCAGTGCAGATGCTCATCCTTTTGGATATAAGATTCCCTGTAGTGACATATCTGAATAAAGATTCTTTTAGCAGCTACTTATCTCTAATGTGCCCAGAGAAGCAGGGCTTTCTATGTATTTCCACACTTCCCCATATGCAAAGATATTTAAGAGTAAATACTAATTTATCAGTTGTCTACAGTCTAATAGGGAAAATCCTCCAAAGGCAAGAAAACTTTGTTTAAATAATACTCTTTATGACAGTGACTATCTATCTTTCATCTTGTTCAGCCTGTGTAAATTGGCATGCTAAAAATAAGACTCGCTTTTCTACAGTTGTGGATGAGATTTTATGCATGTGTGCATACACTGGGGAGGATTTGATAATATGCACAGAAATACAACTGGGAAGCATCTATTCCTGTCTTCACTCCTACTTTAAAACACTGCTCTCTTTTCCTCTCTGTCAGAGACATAATGGTATTGCATACTGGCTATTCTCCTAGCTCTTGCTTCCAGTTGTCAGCTGGCATTAAGAAAAAGGGAAAATACACATATAAAAAACCCACCCCAAAAACCCGCAGAGACTGAGGAAGTATTGTGTTGTCACAGCTGTACAGAAAACCTTGAAAACCTGACTAAAGGTAACTGGATGTTACCATTCATTTGGTAATGCCACTCAAGGTCTGAAAATAACTGGTTTGAGTCACGTACGCTGACCTATGCACTTTGTTGTGTAGCAGCTCCTATACCAGCAGTGATATGTGAAGTATCATTGTTGTTCCTGTTTTCCTGGTTTCTGGAACATTTAGGAAAAAAGGAGTATTTTACTTTGACTACCTGTTTTAGGTTAATTCCTCCAACACTTTGGTTTGCAAGACTATGAGAGTCCCTCTTCCCCAGTTTAAACAATTTAAGTGAAAAGGGTCAGATGGTGCACCAGGGCTGTAGAGCATGGCATCCCAGAAGACCATACACTTGTACACCAGTGCCCTGTGTTGTGATGTTTCAGAGATGATGTAGGACTGCTGCTGGATTCCAAAATACAAAAGGAGAAACGATTGAATTAATTCCTCACATAAATATTCCAAACATGGACAAAGCCTAACAGGTGGTTGAGTCTTTTAGCTGCAATTAGAGTAGCACACAAAAACTTGTAAGAATATTTTCAGGGAAACAGAACGTAGTTGAAACACACTGTTCCAAAACAAGAACATTTTTAAAAGAAATTGTTTTGGAGTAAACTCTTCTCCAGAACTGAAGAGGAGCTTTGTACTCTATGGCATGGGAGCTAGGTGACTTTAGGACATTTGGGTTGCCTTGTTTTACCCATAACAATGGTAGAATAATAGAATGAATGGGTCTGAAAAGTTGTAGCATCTACCCTGGGGGCTATGGGTCCCCAGGAAGCAGAGGTACTTACCAGCAACTCACCACCATTGCAGCAGACACTTTTGGAGACATGCTCATTGCCATAATTTTCTAATAGGTTGCTCTGGATCCTGAAAGCTGAATATATAATCAAGGGAGCTCGGGTCCTGTACAGGCTCACTCTTTTCAGTCTCTTGTTGAGAAAGCCTGTAACTTGTTCTTTCTAAAAACGGTGCTCCATGTATCTTCTGGCATTCCGTGAAGACAGTGGCCTAGAAGTATTAGCTTGCAGTGAGAATTACATTGTACAGTTATGGATGCAACAAGTTCTTTGCAACTACTTGGCATGAGTGTTATTTGTTTAGATGGCAAGAAGAAATGCCTAGAAGGTGGGACAAAGATGGGATACACTTCTAGAAGATGGGAAAGCCACCTACTAGCCACTGGAAAGAGGTGGTCCTGCTCCCAGCTCTTCCATTGCACTGGATCTCTCACGCGGGGAGCTTCAAGAGTGCCTTCAGTTCAGAAAACTCGAATGCATTACTCAAACTCCCTTCGACACATTTAGTTGAGCTTGTGAGTGTTCAGCTGGTGCAAGGGAAGTAGCTGGATTAGACAGCACAAATTGAGCCAGAAATTGAACTTTTGCAGGGTGGCCTATCCTAGGTCCCCCCTTCCCCCAACAGTGAGAGGAAAGATCTCTTCAGCCCAATTTGGGCTTNTAATCTAGATGTTTCACTACATGCCTCTAGCACCATCTGATACATAACAAATTTAATAAGATGGAGGAGTAGGATAAAGGGTCTGTGTAAGAATGGGGTCTACATGGCAGAGGCTGATTAAGCTGCTTAAACTAAGGTTTTCTAGTTTAGTGGGGTTTCAGTGGGATTTCAGTAGTTTCAGTGTGGCTCAATATCTACAAATGCCACTGTCGGGAGCTTGCATATCTCAACAGTTCTGAAAATCGTGCCAATACTCTTGATTTTTTAGTGATGCAACATTTTTTGTCCTGAATAACTTCCATTGACCAAGGTCCTCCTTATCTATGTAGGGCTTCAAACAAATGATCCCTATGGCATATGGTAACATGGAGAAAATTCCAGACTACTATCTACTTTACTCCTTGGGATGAAGTCTTCTCACCTCTTTTGTTTCTTCTTCAAATTTTCTTTCTAATGAAGTGTCTTCTTATTTAATGGTATTGTTTCACTTCTTTTGTTGCTGTCTGTTTCATGACTTTGGTGTGCTGCTGGCATTTTCTATAATAATTTTTTTTTCAAATCTAAATATTATAAATCACCTATGTGGGTCCTTTTTCCCTTTCTTTCTTTCTTTTTAAATTCTATTTTTGTCTGCTGTTCTTTCCTGTGTTTTCTTTGTTCATTCCCTGCCTTTTTTCTCTCTTTATCTTCTATAATTGTCTGGTCCCTTAACAGATTTTTATTCTTTTCAACATTTAAATGGAGAACAGAAGTATTCTGTAGTGTTCACAGCTGTAAGATAAGCTCTGATTTTAATATTCTTGTCCTGGGTACAAAACCTTGCTTACACAAAGGGATGACTCATTCTCCACTGCATTCAAATCTAGCAAGTTTAAATTACACTCATAGCTGAGCTGGAGATCAACTGCTCATGAAGGAGTCAGAACTGGTTCCCTAAAAGCTATTCAAAATGACTTTCTGAGATCCTATGCATTTCTACTTCAGATCAGATAGTAGTATCTCCACGACAAGGTGGTATATCTAGACCCGTACTGCAATTGATGCCTAAATCTCTGAAATTTAATTATGGTTATCAAATTGCCTTGAGAAATGCAAGTGTTAATAAAAGTCGAGCTTTATTGATTCCAGAGCTGCCAGCCATATCATGCACTGAGTGAAGCACAGCTTTTCCCGTAACTTCTTTGCTCCCTAGCACTGCCTGCCTCCCACCCCTGATGACTATTTATACACATTGATAAAATCCTTCTGGGGCTTCTCTTCTTCAGGCTAAGCAGCACCACCTCTCTCAGCTCCTCCTCATGTGAAGGATGTTTCAAGCTCTGACTTTACTCACCTTTGTAGCCCTTCAGTGGACCCTCTCCAGCATTGTTACATCAAATGATTTCATGTCTATAATGTTGCCTATAAAAGTTAAATAAATCTTTATAATTAAGGAAATAAAATGGACCCACCAAAGATCTGTGGGTTCCCCCCCCCCCAAAAAAAATTATTATTTATTTTCAACAAATGATCCTAGGAATTTTATCTCTGGAAAAATCATGCTGAGTAATTTTTTTAGTAAGTTGTTAATTCTTCCTTAGTTAATGAAACAAAACCATGCTGCAGGGAGTCTATTATTTTATGGAGTGCATCTAGTTGGTCTTATTCCAGCTCCAAGCTGAGGTCAAGAAAATACTTTTTAAATTTGAAGGGATAATGTTTCACTTTGAGGTTATCATTGTAATTGTCCATCTTTGTGTTTAAGACAATGAGATGGCAGTTACATTTTTGTTGCTAAATCTTTTCTTTGTGTTACATTTTAGTTTCCATGCTTATCTTACAGATCTTGAAAAGCAGATACAGGGACCTTTAGGAAGACGCTATAAATGAGAACATTCTTACAAAATGTTTTCCTTTGGGAGTTGATGAGTATGCTTTCTACTCATTTTGAAATACAAATGGAAAGTGACTCATAAAAAATGTGTTCAGAGGGAAACCGATGAATACAAGGTTTGCATATGACAAGCATGAGATATCATGCAGTCCTCCAGACATATCTTTCTTTCTTTTGATACTGCTCAGGACATGGACTCATGAGCCTGGAAGGACCAGTCTGTCCACGCAGTGGGAAAGGGGATGCCAGAGAAGCCCAGACGTGCTTTGGATAGTGAAGAATTGCTTGAGGTTCTGCTCGATTTTAGTGAGGAGGCAGCTGGCATCAGCTCGGTTGCCTTTCACTGAACTGACTTTGATCCCTCTGTGTTGTCATGGTAACATGAGCCTCTGATCAAATGAGCCTTAATGAGTTAGAAGTCAACCTCTCTTCCTCATAGGAAATAACACGGGAGAAGAGGAGGAATTTTTTTCCACACAGAAAAGTTCAGGCAATTCTCTTGACCACTCCATGACAATTTTCAGATCTCCTCTATGCAGTTTGGGGTTGTAATATTATGGACATATGTGTGTGTGCAGGGGGAAAATATTAGAAGAGTATTTGTTTTACAGAAAAATGCACAGCAGTAAGCATGTAAAGACCTCTAGCTATTGTGTAAATAGTACTATTTCATGTGGATGGATGTTCTTTGGAGTGCAATGCTTATGAGATTTGCAATGTGTTTACGATATTAAATAGTTGTATAACAGTTGTATTGACAGGCTTGAGAGATGGGCGAATGCAAACCTCATGAAGTTCAACAAGGCCAAGTGCAAGGTCCTGCACGTGGGTCGAGGCAATCCCAAGCACAAATACAGGCTGGGCAGAGAATGGATAGAGAGCAGCTCTGAGGAGAAGGACTTTGGGGTGTTGGTTGAAGAGAAGCCGAACAT
>VZTO01027626.1:0-29514 GCA_013400615.1 Syrrhaptes paradoxus
AAAAAAAAAAAAAGTTGTAGCACAAAAAAGCCTCCCACAATATTTTAACTCAGATGCCTGTGGGGCCATGCTGGGGGTTGCAACTTCAGTTTTTTATATCCTCCTCCAGCATGGTTTGGAATCCCCAGTCACATTGAATCTCTCATGATGCTTTAAGATGTAAAACCCCAGGACGTACCTACTGCCCCTTATTTTGAGAGAAGATCCTGTGTGCCACAGGTTATACAGACCACAAAAGCATCATATGAGGCACTACAACAATGTTTCTCAGCTGAAATAAGTTGATTTTCATCCTCGTTTTGACTAATAGTCTAAATGATTAGCTTTATTCTTTTTTCCCAATTTCCAGCAAATTCTACTATTAAAAAAAAACCCTGAAAAAAACATAGATATGATAACACATCTGCTTTTCCAGATGTAACTCATAAAAAGAGGATGTGGCACCCCCATTTAGAGAAGGCAGAGTCACAGTCAGGTCTTAAGCTTTATTCTACTTTTTTTCAAACAACCCTATTGAAAAAAGAAAGTTAAAAACCTGAAAGCAATAAAATAATTGAACAATTTAGTTTGGAATGTATTCTGGAAGATAATAGTTAAACCTGTTACTCAAAGCAAGGTGAGCTACAACATTATATCAAGTTGCTCAAGGTTTTGTCCAGTTTCATTTGGAGTATCTCTAAGGATGAAGATTCCACAACCTCTCTGGACTTCCAGTGTCTGACAATTCACTCTCTTTTTTTTTTAAAAATATCTAATTATAATTTCATTTATTGTAACTTTAGTCTTTTGTCTTGTCTTTGGGCATCTCAGTTGAGAATTTGGCAAAATCCTGTTAGGTAGCTGAATGCAGCAATTAGATTGCTCCTTGCCCTTCTCTTCCCAAAAGACCGAGTCCGTTCAGCCTGGCACTAAATGTGCTTTAGACTCCAACTACCTTAAAGACCTCCACCAAACGCACTCCAGTTTCACAATATAGGGTCCCGTAAACCAAGGAGAGGGGAATGATCACTTCATTCAATCTCCTGCTGCATTTTTTTTATGTACCCGATACGAGGTTGGCCTCCATCATGGGCAGGGGTGCACTGCTTACTCATCTTTAGCTTGCCTACCAAGCACCATCTATGATAGAACTGTTATCTACTCAGTCCATGAAATTTCATGAAATCTCTGTCCCAGGTGCAGACTTTTGAGTTTGCCTTTGTTGAGTTTTTTGAAGTTCTTCCCAGCTCATCCCTCCATCTCAATCCCGTCTCAATGTCAGTCCTGCTCTCTAGCATCCACATCCATACTGAAGAATCACATTAATTTTTGATGTACAAGAACTGGAAAAAATATCAGGAATTAAAAGGACCTCAGAGGAAAAAAAAATAGCACGCACACACTTTTATATATTTTGAGGTCCAGAGAAAATTAATCGAAGCGTGAGACAACTGAGACATCACGAGACTGACCGTAAGTTAAAGACAGACAAATTGAAATCAAAAAGCAGTCGTGACTTTTGAGGACTGAAATAAACAACCAGGACGACTGATGGAGTCTCCAGTTTTTTGATGTCTTCAGATTAGGTCCAATTGTCTCTCAGTGGGAACTACTTTAGCTAAACACAAATTGCTGGTCTTGACACAGGGAATAGTGGATGAAATGCAGTGGTCTGCAGTATGCAGAATGAGAAACTGAATTATCTAATGGACTCTCCCAGGTTAAAGCTTTTGAATTTATAAATAATGTCTGGGACAAATTTGTTGCTGAAATGATACAGATGTCTATAATGATCCCTGCTCATTCTATTGTGTAACTGCTTTTCTTGCCAAATGTAACCACATAATGTTTCCAGAAAAATGGTCACTAAGGCACATATCATTCCAGGAATTTTTATTCTGATAGGACTGATAATACATTGCATTAAATTCAATAACATGGATGTGGATATATACAGGGTAGACAGACAGATATCATACATATATTTGACATCTTCTTTTATTTCCTATGTACACACATACCACATAAAATTTGCAACATATACCCAAAACATATAAAACAAAACAATGATTTAAAGCAAAAAAAAAATTCAGTCAACAATTGCCATTAATTCCTACATACTACGTGGGAACTCCATGTGCCTGGGAGAGACACCCATTATCCAAGGCAGCATTCAGACCAGTTTATGGCCACTGTTTCTCCTCCTCCCATCCATGGGTCCCTGTAAAGGGACTGGCCTGCTAGGACCAGCAGGTCCTTCTCAGCAGAGCTGCTCCCCAGCTAGTCAGACCAAACCTGCATGGATGCAGAGTTAATTCATACCGTCTAGAAGAATTAAGATTTGCCCTTCTGGATGGTGTGAGATTCCTGTGGGCTTTTCTAGATCCCTCTGTGCAACAGCCCTGCCCTCTAGCACATCTGCTCTCCTCGGTGTGGTGCCATCCACAGACTTGTGACAATATCATAGAATGGTTTGGGTTGGAAGGGACCCTAAAGATCATCCAGTTCCAACCCCCTGCCATGGGCAGAGACACCTCCCACTAGCCCAGGTTGCCCAAAGCCTCATCCAGCCTGGCCTTGAACCCCTCCAGGGATGGGGCATCCACAGCTTCTCTGGGCAACCTGGGCCACTGCCTCACCACCCTCACAGGAAAATATTTCTTCCTCACATCTCACCTCAGTCTTGCCTCTTTCAGCTTAAAACCATTACCCCTCATCCTNTCAGGTCTTTACATCGAATATTCAGCTTCTGTCATAAAGGACCTTGCAGATTAAAGAAAGTGATTATTCATTCCTCTATCTTCATCCTTCTGTGCATAGCTTGTAATAATAATATCAGCTTCTCAACTTTTCAAACCTGTGGGCAAAACAGTGGGTGGGCAGGTGAATTCTTAGTGACACAGATGTGTTTGCATTTCTTACAGATCATATGCAGGTATTTGTGATAAAGGTAGTTTTCACTTTTGACAAGTGACATGCATTTCTCACTACATAGTAATCTTTCAATATCTGTGGACATAGTGGACCCTACATATTGTCCACATATAGACAGGCACAAGATGGCCTAAAACACTGATGACTACGGGAGAATTAAAAAAAAATAATAAAAAAAAAAAAAAAAAGTTCCTGAAACATGCACCACCACCAGACAATCAAGAGTGAGGAAGATAGAGAGAGAGGGAGAGAGAACAAGCTGGCTCCATGCGGGGCCTTTTTGCTTACAGCTATGAGACAGTGCTGCACTTTCTCCTAATAACCTTGACCTGCTTTTCCTGGCTCAGCAGTAGCATCTGTGTCACATCGGCTTAGCATCTGTTTATCAATCTAACAGCACAAACCTGATTCCTGCTCCTGTTCTCTTTAGTGCTCCACGATATTAAAATGACCGAATTAAACCAGCAAAATTCAGGAAGAATGAGACTTAGAGATGGGAACAGGTCTACGAAAAGAAAAGAAAGGGAAAAAAAGAAGCAGGGAAGAGGGAAACCATATGTAGGAACTCCAGTTATTTGTTCTCAATGGATTTAAAGGAGAAATTTGTAATGAATAATCATTAATAAAATCTCTTGTGCAAAATTCGGGGCCACAGGCTGTCAAAACAGGGAAGGTAAGAATCATCTCAGACTTTTCCATGAATCTTAAGAAAAGACAAGGCGAGTACAACGAGGTAAGAAATTACAATTTGCCTGCAGTCTCTGCCTCCAGGTAAAGGATCCAAATACCAGTGAAGAGGATTTAGAGCAGATCTTTAACAAGCAGGGTGGAAGATATTGGGAACTCCCCAGGCTTGTCCCTGTGGATTACCTTTCCACAGCCATCACCGCTGTGCTTTTTCTAGATTTGCAAGGTTTCTGAACGTAAGGATAGTCTGGATTTGGAAGCATTTTTTGATGTTTAATGCTGGCTGTGCATTACACCCACACACTTAAACCATTCAGGAGCCCCACATTTCAGGACAGCTTCTGGTGCTTGGAAAGGCATAGTTCATTCCCAGAGTAGTTCATTCCCAGAGTAATTCATTCCCAACACAGATCCCGACTCCAGAGCTGTTTCAAAATAAAAGAGAGATGTCATCTGGGGAGTTCGATTGCACAAAATAGGCACTGCAGGTCAAAACTGAGATGTCAAGTAGGCCAATATTATTATTACCTATTTTTTATCATTGCCATGGTCAGATCTGGATGAAATCAGAGCCCCACTGTGCTGTGTGTACACATTATAGTGTTTAGCTTCCAATCCCCCACCTACACAGAAACAGCGACGAGAGGAAAAGGAGGGAAAAAAAGAAGAAAAAAAAAGAACTGGAGAAATTCTCTAATCTGCAGGAAACTGCTTCATGAGTCTGAGGTATTGAAGATTTGAGTAAAGGTCTCATGAGTACCCAGTACTTAAACCATTAAAGAGAATAGTAAGACAGACAAACCCCAAATTAATAAAAACACACTCTGTCTGCCATATCAGCACAAATATCAGCCCCAGGGCTTTGGGGTTTTGTCTCCTATACAAAAGAAAATTTTTTTCCAGTGTCACAGAGATCAGCAAGTCCATTAATGGTGCACTGGAAAATTTATTGGGGGCTGATTTGGACAAATATTACACCCAAAGACACATTGAGCATCCACCTACTTAAATTATTATCTGGAGATCTCCCAGACGTGCTTACCTTGAGAACTCTAAGATCAGAGGCCAAAATCTGGCTGAACCCCAGTGACATGTCCAAGGTCCTTTTACAATAACATACATACACGTTATTATTTATCCTTGCTTCAAAATGCATTAATAGAGACTTTGAACTACATGCAAGTCAAGCTGCTCCACCAGATTTTGTCCCTGTATCCATGATTATAAACACAGGAGGAAAATAGATGGAAAGAAGGGACTCGTTGCAGTTATGCAAACTACCAGCTATCAAAACCATATGACTAGATCTCAGTGTGAGGTAAATACATGATTTACAGGCTCATTCACTGCTCAGGCCACCTCCAGTGAACTTAGATTAGTCAAGAGATGAGTTTGAAAGAGAAAACATATGTAAATAATTGCTGAACCTCCAAAGAAGGTTTTTTTTCCACAGGGAAGCAAAGGATAAAATGATTTCAACTACAGATCTGTGAAGAAGCAGACAGTTAACGCTGACTTTGATCCAACTTAAAATTATTCCAGAGTTCTTCCTAATGTAACACTGCACACGGCTGTGATAGGAACTTGAAATCTGAGCCTCATTTGCCTTTTTATTTTCAACAGCTTTTCACTCTCTCCATGTTACTTCACCTTTTGTCTGAGAGCAGTGCCAGAAACCCATAGAAAAACTTACCCGATGTCATCAAAGTTGTAGGATTTCACCTATATTCCACACAGGAAAGCTTTATCGCCCCAAGGTTACCCAGAATCTTTCCCCAGCTCATTTTTTTCCAAAGGCTGGGCTCGATTCGCACCAGTAGCTGTCCAGACTTCGCCTTAGGATCCCTCATGCCTCAGGCTGAAGACAGAAAGTGCAGGAGATAAACAACAGGTTGGGTTTGAGATCTGGCTTTTATGGAAAGCTGGGCACTATTCCTACACGATTACATTCCTATATAAAATAAGATATTATTTTAAGAACGTAGTAGCTGATCTCAAGAATAGAGCTAATTTTTATCCAGGAGGCTTTTTGAAGCAGCCAAAAGGCAGTTAAACCACGACTAAATTCAGAAGGAAGAAGATGTGAAAAAGACTGACTTCGGATCTATGGAACTTTATTCCACTATTTAAAAACTCAATAGTTTAGACAAAGTGTGTGACAATATAAAAAGCTAGTTTGTTTTTTTTTTTAANTAAATGTATTTTAACAAAGAGATAGCAAGAAGAGAAAAAGGAGAGAAAGCTTGTCTCCGCATGGCTGTGAAGCCAGCCACTTAAAATATGCCCAGATCAAACTGATTGAGCAGCTAGACAAGCTGAAAAATAGCAAGGATCAGGTACTGAGACACATCTGGGATCGATATATGCAAGGACAGTGTCCTGGGGAGGAACCAGAGGTGTTACCATGGGGCCACACAGGACGTGGGACTATGGTCTTGGACATATCAGCATATAGAGTGTGAGTTTCTTTGGTTCTGTTCCATTTAGAACAGTTTTATTTTGATGTTACAGAAAGTTTAGAAATTCAGGATTTCAACTAACTATTGGTTATGCAAATGCATTATGTCTGCATATGTATATATGCTGCCTTATAAAGTCTGGCTGAGGTAGTTGAGAAAGCAGGAGATGTCAGAGATCAGTGAGTCAAACAGTCTAAGTTACTCCCTGAGCAACTATCCATAATGGAAAAAAAAAAAGAGATGAAAATATCTTTTTAATGGGGGACTTCAATTTGGGAGACATATGCAGCCAGCAGTAAACTTCTATTCAAATTCAAGAAAAAATATAAAGATGAATTAATTATGGGCTAGCAGTTGGTGGTAGCCTAGGGACCAACTGTTATTATTAGATTGAACTCCAGACAGAGGACAGGACAAACTAATAATAAATACAATTGACTCTCCAAAACAATTATTTTCTCAAAACCGGGAAATTACAATGAGATTTAATAGGTATGAAAAAAAAAATAAAGGAAAAAGAGAATAAACATTGGGATTTTTTTAAAGAGGTGTTTATGAAGCTATGAGCCCAACTTTGAGCAAAAGTAAAACTTTGTTCAAAGGCAAAGGAAACTCACTAATTAGAAATAAGAATGCAACATGTGACAACAGGAAAGAAAGAGACCTTAACACACACAGCAATATAAATTAAACACTATAAAGTGTAGAAAATTGATAAGGGAAGCTAAAGACATCAAAGAAAATCCCATGGTTAGCAGGATTAATGACAATGAACTTAATTTTTAGGAATAATTAGGAACAAACTAAATCCTACAAATAGCACAAGACCTTTTAGTAATAGAAACTGCAAAACTTTAAACCATCCAGTGTAGGGTCAGGTCTCCATACATTTCTGTTTATCTAATAAGGCTTGAATAATTTGCATCCTCAAAGAATTTATACACTGAGGAGTGCTCTACATCCTGTAATTTTAAGTCATTATTAAATTAGTCTTATGACAACTTCTCTAGTATTTTTCCAAAGGTCAACTTCAAAGTAATCAGTCTATCCTTCTTGTCATTTAATTTATCTCTGTTTTTAAATATACTGATATGACACCAGAATATTTTCCTTTTCTAGAATGCCTTTGTTATGCCAAGATTATTAAAAATTAACATCAGTGATTGACTATGTGATTCTGTGATGAGATTACAAACTCATTTGATAGACTGTGTAGGTAACCTAATCTATCTGAAAGCAGTTAAAATTACTACCATATATTCTAATACTGAGCAAAAAAAGCCAACTCTGAACTTTATGGAAATTCCCTAACAATAAAGCAAGCATTCAATGGAACAAAAAATGGACAATAAATATTAAAAAATATAGGTTTCATAGAGGACAAGCACTGAATAAAAGTGGTTTCAGATTAATTTCATGGGGAACAAAACTGGCTACTCAACAATTCCATGGTCTGAAAATAAATATAAAATGAATGCTGTTAAAATATGTTAAAATCAACATAGGACAGCACAAAATGATAGGATCAAGCAGCTAGACAGTCTATCCTAAATATCTTGATAAACCAAGTTCAAAAGAAAAGATGTCTTAATAACATTGCAAGGAAATGTGTGAAAAAGGAATGTGGTTGTGTCTATAGAGTGGTATCTATATATGGGGAAGCAGTGACTGTGGAAAGGACCTAGTAAGATGCTGAAGCAGGAAAAAGGACTTTTGCAAAATGTTTAGGCAAACAGAAGTTATTGAGTACCACAGAGTGAGAAAGGGTTGAATGCAACAGTCTGTGAAATACCAAAGCTTAGTCTGGGTGATCTAATGGACCCTTCTGGCCTAAACTGTGAATGTTGATGAGATTTATTGCATCTGAATGGATTTGTCTCTGTTAGACATTCCAGGTTGTTATTGCTGGATGCAGTGAAATATGTAATGTTTCATAGCTACATGGGTTTTCTAAGCTAGAAGGGACTGTTATAGTCTGACCTCACGTATCACAGGGCTACTCTAGCCATTTTGCAGCCTGTGGCCCAAAATATGTTGCTGTACTTGCTAAGAACACGAACATGCCATTCAGGAAATCTGAATCTACTCTTTGATAGCTAAATAAACAAATTAATCAGAAGCTAATAAATTAAGATTAATTAACTGAAAAAAATGCTTCCTTTCTGCTCCTATTGGCGTGGGCAACAGCCAGCTCTCCAACTCTGTGAATTAGGATGGACTAGCTCTAGGTAATAGAAATTACAACGTAAATTATTCCAGTGTTTCACAACAGCTTTTTACCAAATGTTTTTTGGATCAAATCAAAATCTTTTGACAATTAAAGGTTTGTTTGTTGTTTTTTTTACAAAGAGTGTTAAATGGGATCCTACTTAAGTAGTTTAGTCCTATTTTTTTAGTTATCCTTTCATTTAGCCCAATGAAATTTAAAGTGATTTTAGTACTTTCCCATCAGCATCCACATTCCTCAGATGGTCAACAGTTAGAGGATGCTTTTTGAAGACTTGCAAAGGAAGAATTCTTTTTGCCCCAATGTACATTTGACAACACCTGACTTTCTTCTTAGACAGACACAGACACGCACACATGTGCGCTCACAAGAAAAAAGAACCACTTACAAAGAATGCAAGGCACAGATCATTGGTTTTATGTTATTTCCTGACCTGGCATCACCATATTTTTTCTAGCTTAATACAATAAGCAAAATATGAACTTCCAAGGATAGCTTCAGAGTTCAGAACACTGTCTTTTCCAGCCTAATTTGTGTCTGGTCCAAGAACAAGATAGTTTTCTAAAAGCATTTTTCTGACTCCATGTTTGAATAGTCTCAAATGCTTCATGTCACCAAGGACCTGACCTATTCATGGCATAGAGTATCCCCAAAGCTACTCTAATTTGCACCATTATGCTTGTACAACAGGGAACTTGTTCAATTGACAAGGAAAGTGTGGTTTGAAGGAATGTCCCAAATTGGTTTATTTTACTTATGCTCTTGACACCAAAGAGTGGTTTTTACAAGAACTACAGAGCTTGCCCTTCACCATCTGGAGATTTACCCATGCAGAAGAAATTCCCAAGGGGACGGTTAAACTGGTTGGCCAACTGCGAAACAACCTCAGCAAAGACCAACATCTGGCCAAAGTATCCTGCCAGGGACCTATGCTCACTGTGCATAATAAACATGGCTTGCTGTTATTCTTGGTTTATTTTCTTCTGTCACTTGAGATCATAAGGGGGGGAAAAAAGAAGCAGATAGAGAAGGGAAAGGAAGACAGAAATGATGTAGTATTTTCAGAAACTGTAAATTTAAAATGGCACAAACTTCCTTCAGAACACACAATAGCACCATTTTCTAAAAGACTTTTGTCCTGGAACCACTAGTTAATGTTCATGATGCTGGTGCGTCATCTCCCACTGGCAAACTGTAACACATCATAAATATTGTGAATTGTTCTTAGATTTTTCATGCCTGAGATTGTCTTCAGCTCCTGACAGAATTGAACAAATCTGTTCGTCCCTTATTGCATTTCCAGTCGCCCACTCCCATCCACTAGAAAGAACACTTAATCTACAAGAACTTTTGGAGAACCATCCAGCCTTAGTCATCTTACTTCCAGTTCACAAGCAGCGCTGACCGAAGAATCCCATCGTTTCTTAAATTTTTGTTCTCCACAGCTCCATGTGATCTCTAGCAGATATGGTTTTGTCATACTGGTGGTCTGCAGTACTTGTAGATCAGTGCACACTGAACCCAGCTTAAGTACGTTATATTTTGTGCTTGTCTCTAGTCAACTTAGTACTTCTGACACAAAGAAGAATTTTGGGAGGCTACTTATACATCCCATGCTCTGGATGAGCATCTTTTATATCTCTTTATATGGAAAGATCTGTTTGTTCAAATAGCCTGTTCCTCCATTTCTCTTCCAGTCTCCTTTTGATGAGTAACTTCTAACTTACTGTCTCCTTTCCACAAAATAAATTTTCCAGGTAGTGCTTTTCCCATTACCCCATGTATCTCTCATGGTTGGTCATTAGGAATATATTTCTCAGCTGCAAACCTCAATCCAATCTTTACTTTACCCATCACCTATTTTTCCTGTTTGTTGCCTGACACCTTCCCAGTCCTCCAACATCCTCCACTATTCTCCACACCTTTGGTTAACACAAGGTTGTCAGCATCTCATTCCTTGTCCACAAACCTGCTGCACTGTTTTTTCCCCAGTCCTTCTGCCTGACTCCCTTAAATCCATCTTCATTCAGATTATTTCCACAATACAATACCAGAAAAGCAGAAAATCCTACTGAAGTATCACCTTGATTGTCTTTTGTACCCTGAGCTTGATTTAAACCACCTTACCAGTCTTCCAACACTCTCCCAATAAAGTTCCCTTCATTTTTTCTTCATCACTGTGAAAAATTCCTAAATATTTCCAATGTCCACTGCTATCAGTATCTTCTATTATCTCTTCTCTGTACGATTAGATAGGCTTGTGCTTTATTTTAATAATTATTGCTGGGGTTTGTTATTTCTAACAAAAGAATAACATGTACAAAAATAGGTTTTGTTCCTTTTTGCCTTTAACAACCCCATAGTTAGGAAATACCTGGGCTCTTGTTTTTCTTCTAATGGGATATTTATTCCTCTGAGACACTGGTCAGCTAGGAGAATATTTATGTGATCATAAAAAACTTTAACAGAGGGTTGTTTGGATCTAATAGTCTCAGGTATTTCAACACATCTTTGCTTGTCATGTGTCATGCTGAATTACATCGTGGCCGGCATGTGACAGCAGCCCATAATGTGACCCATGTAATATAGTTTGAAATGCAGTGTAGTGGGAGGGGGGCTTAAAGGGAAAAAATCACTCTCTTGTGCTGGATGAAAGCTGTGCATTCAGAAAGAAAGCAACTTCAAACTGTGGTGGAACTGGATAAAGATCAAATGTTAGCTCAGCAACAAGCCTATGAAGAAATGTGCAGTAACAGATTAAATGATAGCTGTAAGACATTACACTAATTTTAATAAATTTCATTAATATTTTTCAGTTTTACAGAACAGATCACTGTTTGTCTGAGTCATCAAATCACCGCTAAATATTAATTTCTCAATTCATGCTTGGCAAATTTTAAATAGTTTATAATTAAATACAAACATAGAAATAAATGTTCACAGAGGATAAGTAGCTGGCTGGGACACAGGGACAGAGCCACGGAGAGAAACCAGGTGTCCTGATTCTCAGGAATGAGCTTTAGCCTTTTGGTAACATCTCTTTTCACCAATCATGCACTTATATGTCCTGGTTTCAGAAAAAAAATTGTTTCTTTACGGAATAGTCAGGCTGTATCAGGGACAGAAGGGCACAACAGATTTCCATTGGAGGTGAAGGAATGAAAAAGTCCTTCTGTTCTTACAAGGGAACTGATTCTAGGGAAATGATGTTATTTGTCTAGATGAGGAAAAAAAAAAAAAAAAAAAAAGAAAAAACGTTTTTTCCTGGCAGAAATGGTGAAATTTCACCCTTCAGCAATTTGGTGAAAGCTGATCGCTGTGGACACTTCGCAGCCTGGGTAGCAGGGCAAAAGCCTGCACCATGCGAACTGGCAGATGCAAAGGGAGAGAGACTGGGAAAAAAAAATGGCACTTTAAAACTGTACACCAGGCTGTCCAGCTCAGTTAATCTGCTCTGCAGTCCTCTGTGCTTGCACATGGCTGGTGTAAACTCGGAGAGGAGAGAACTGTGCTCATTTTTGCCAGCTGAGATTCCGGCAGATGATAAAACAGATCATTGTGACCCACTGGTGAAGTGGCTGCTCTTGGGGAATCAGTTTAACCGACCTGTGCTCAGTCACAGCCCTTCTTTCCTGAGTGAAACATGAACAGGAATCACCACAGACATGAAACCAAACAGGTCCAGCTCATTTTTGGAGCTGCAGATGGAAGCAGGGCCATGACATGGCTTCACAGGAGAGGGACATACAGGCCAAGGCACCAAGGAGTGTGATGAAAAATCTTAACACAGGATAAAATGTGTTTCCTTCATTCAGCACTGGAAAATAAGCTCAGTTTTAAAACCCAAACAAGTTACTGAAGACAGCTTGCCAGTAGAAAAAGCCGTTGCATTTAGATCAAGAGGCTTCAAGCGATCGATCCATTTTGACCAGGCTTCTTTTCCCTTTGTATGTCATGATGAATTAAAGGATTGATGATATTAGCATTTAATTATTGCATCATCATTAGTACTCCATCCTCTTTGCCTTGTCACAACATTCCATGACAAACATCAGGAGGTGACACAGCCTGTGACAGAAGGACCCAGCCATAACTGGCCATAAAGGTTGATGGTATTTGTAGGCAAGTTGTGTAAATGGGAAATTGGGTCCCAAGGAGCACAGCTTCAGTAACACACAAGGCTAACAACTGCTCCAAAACTTCACTCTGCACACATGCAGCCAATGCGATTTCAATACTGAATAAAGGAGTCACTCTGAATTTCCATCTACCCTGCCCTTTTCCTCTTTTATAGAATTTCAGGGGTAATACAATAGCCAAGTAATGCAATAATAACAAAAAATAACTCTAACAAGCTACGCTTGATTCCACTGCAGCGCAGCCTATAAGGGCAAGATTTTCTTTCTTTTAATAATGCTTTTATTGCACAAATTTAACAGAATTATGCCCTAATTATAGTGCATTTTTTTTTAATTTGCCACTGGGAGGAAATACAGCAGATGAAACTGTTTGAGAGTGCATGGTTGATACAGCTGTATTAAATGCTTCCAACTGCTGTCTTTATGGTTGTTAACAAGTCAGGACCAGACATGCATGCATTTTCTGAGTGCCTTTGAGGATGGCATGGATTATACTTGTATTTTTTATTAGAGATGCTCAACTCATTCGCTGAGAAATAATGTCTGACCATGCTTTCAGAACTGTCATCTGCAACTCAATGAGAAATAAATGGATCCCTGAAGACAGACAAATCCAACTGCACACAACTTGNCAAAGCAAGAAGAGGCAGTCAAGTCTCCCGACCTCACCAGCTTCTACACCTTCCTCCTCCCTACCTACAGACTGAGCTGCTCATTCCTGTCTTGTAACCAGTGCACGCAGTCATACCCACACAGATCAGATTACAGGAGTCTAGATTTGGAATCACTTTGGCTTTGTGATATTTTGAGCACCAAGCATGAAACAGGTGCTTTATTTTCATAAAATCATGATCACACATGTTAACCTACACCAAAGTAAATAAAGCAAAGTTGCTATCCAAAACCAAACACATCCAGAGTAACTGGTTTTCAAATATAGATTTTCCAAAGCCATAGCTTATATCACCATTTCATGTCATCGGTGTAAATCCAGAATAACTTGAATAGTTCCATTAACAAAGCAGGTGTTACCTCTTGGACTGCTGGCAGATCCAATAGACCAGCTTCAGATCACTGATAAATTCCAATGTTTTAAATATTCAAAAGTTTATTCTTAATTTCCAAACCGTAGCTCAGCAAGCATTTTACATTGAAAAGATGATCTGCTTTTTTCTCTCTCTCTTTTACTAGATAGTCCATCAACAGGGGTTTGCACATCATCCTTGATAAATGTTTAGATCATCGTAGCACAATACAACCTGGAAGAGATCACCACAGAACATAATTCCTCTTGGAAATTGTCAAGTGTTTTTTATTTTTTTCTTTTCTTCTTCTTCTTCCTTTCTTTATTCTTTCTTTCTAGAGGAAATTGGAAAATTTATGGGGACTAAAGATAACCAAAAGTCCATCTGCCTAATCATAAGAACAGAATAAAGCCACTGTTGCATGAAAACGATGGTCAACAATTCCTTGTACAGACCAATTGGACCAAAGAAGAATGTTCTTGTGGCATTGTTTTTAGTCTGTAAGGACTTGAATTCAGTTCTCATCTCTGCCTTATGATTTCTGTGTGACTTTGTTAAAACATTTATTTTCCCTTTATTTGTGATTTTTCACACTTATGGTGGGAAAATAATAGGGTTTTTTCCTCATGAGGGGTTGTGTAGCTCATTTTTGTTTGATGGATGTTTTCTGGGGATATTTTAAAGAGAATCATTCACCTCTTGAGGCCAAAATTACCTCCCTCTTAGCCCAATTTTTTAAGCCCCTGTGATTGCTGCAGTAATAGGGAGCATACAATGACCTAGACAGCTACTTTTAAATGACTCAACCAACAGAGCATCTGTGGTTACCTTTGGGACACTCTTTCACAAATGATCTAACAGACATTTAAGAAGTTTGTCTAGATATCCAACCTCATTTTCCCTTTGTTCAATTTCATCTCATTGCCTGTAGTCATGAATCTGTGAACCACCCTCAAGAATCTCTCTCCCTCCTAGCTGCACACATCCTTCAAATGTTCATAGAACTGAGAACATCTTCTCACAACACAGTTGGGGACGCCAGGGGAGAGGAGCAGATGAGCACCTCTTTCGAGCCCCCGAGCACTCAGGAAGACAGCACACTGCCTGCAGAGATGCCCATGTGGATTTTCTATATTAGAGCAGTGAGCACCTGAGGAGAAACCCACCTGGTGAGTGAGCTTGCTTTCATTTTTTTTTTCAAAAAACCATCAAATATTGTTTGCATTACAATCTTAATTCAAGCACTTAATTAAAGCCAACAGAGGATTCTAAAGTAAGGAGAAAAATTAGAGCAACAACTTTTTAATTATGCTGTAGGCATTTTCTCTTTTACTTATTCTTTCTCCAAAAATCAGACAACTTAACCTCTAAACACACATTTAGACAAAGATGATGGCACATTGATACTATGGGTTAGAGCTTGCTTAGAGCTTAGCAAGCAAGAACTGGAGGTTGTCTGCCCAAATCCATTACCTAAACAACCTTTCCAGGAATCACCCTTGGGTCACTCCTTAACATCCCTTTCACCAAGTCATGGGAAAAGAGCAGAGGAAAGACAGGATAGAAGATGGCTTAAACAGTGCTTCCTTCCAGGAACCTCTACGAAGTGGAAAAACTTTCTAGTTATGCAGGAGTGTTATTCCTCCAGTGATACAGCAAGTTGCTGTTTGTCTCCACACAGTGGGAGAAGTGGAAAGACTTTTGTCATCTCCTGGAACAACACAGTTCTTGTTTATCAACAGTGAAGAGCTGAACCTACATTACCCACTCTTGTTCTGTAGAGTTACTAGTTGTATAACAAAAAGTTTTGTCTTTACAGATAGCAGGTGATTGTATATTACTTGGGCTGGATGGAGTAATATTGACACAGACACGGCCAAGCTTTAAAGGGAAGTCCCACTCAAGTCTGATGGAAATACCTCAATGCAGGACCCATTGCAAAAGAAAGAAGGTGTTCTTGTCATAACAATCTATGTAAAAATATGAACAGTTACTTCCTTCCAAGTGTAGGACCTCTTGTGATTTTACCAATCCTATCTGCTTAAAGCCACCCTGTCTCCATCTTCAAAAGGAGATGGAAGATACAGTCCTCCTTCTAGAAAATGCCTGTCTTAGAAAAACTGTGGTTTGATCTGTGTTTCATTCAGAAGGACACATTTATTGAAGTCTGTGGAACTTGCCAGGGTAAGTCTCAATGGATCATGTCCACAATTGCATCAAAAAAAATCTATTACAGAACTGAGGTCTTAGGAAAGCGAAGCTGACACCAAACAGAAGAGCATAGGCATCAGTTCAGTATAGTCCACACAAAATTCACACTCAAATTTCAAACAACGTTCTTACCTACACTCACTCTGCCATCAGTTGCCAGAATGATCAGTTCCTCAATTAAAACTTTTTTTTCTTTTGGTCTAGAAGGAAAGGAAGAAAAACAAAAAATGAGAGGAGGAGAACATTTCGAGCATTTCTGAAAGTTGTCCAAAGTCACAGTTACAGACCTAAAAATTGACCAGACTAAGTTTTGTTGAGGGAGGAGATTGTGGTCAGGAGCACAGAACTGGATCTAATTATGTAATCAACATTTATTTGTAAGAACATTGTCTTTGTTTGTTGTCTATCTTATTAATTTGAATACCAAGAATGTGAGAAAAAAGCCTGGATTCGGAGTGCAGCAAAGGAGATGTAGAAGCAACATCAGTAAAACATGTCCTGACCTCCTCTCCAAATGGTGAGGTGGACTAAATACTAAAAAAAAACCAAACAAACCAAACAAAAAAAAAAATAAAATCCCAAAACCCCACACCTAAAAAGTTTTAAATCTGAATTTTAAGAAAATGTCAAAAAGAATCAAATCACCCTGTTAAATATCATATCTATCAGATAATTCAGTATAGCAGAACTCTCTCATCTCCAGATTTGTCTGTCACCTGAAAACTTCTAGCTGTGTAACATATTTTTGAATTTACCTTCTTTACTTTTTTTACTGTGTTTTTGGACAAGACTCATGAGATACTATGAATCACTTTCTACCCTCTTGCAATATGCCCTGAAGAGATTGACTACGTGGATCTCATCCTACAACTTCAGCATCTTTGACTGGCTGTTAGCTGCTTTCTCATTCTCATTAGCTTGTCAGAAGAGTGTAGGGAGTGTATCCTGAACAGTTGACTTTCTTTTTTATGATTTTTGTCATTAAAATTACTAATATGGATGATCTATCAAAATAACATGGTCATTTCCTTTTTTTTTTAATGTGAGAAATGTATTAAGAACAAAGGGACAGTCCAATCTAGCTCAAAAATTCTCAGATTCCTCCTGAGAAAACTGAAAAATTTTGGTTTTTGTAGTGTAAATATCAAAAATAATGTCATGGCACTAAGCCATACCCAGAGTTGACGTATAAGATGGGGACAAGTTCTTGTGGATGTGATTCACATAAATATCTGATACCGTCATAATTCTATTCTCGGTCAAATCAATGGTAAACATCTCAGTCAGAAAATTATAGTACTGAATATTTTTTAAACTTCCATTCAGTGCTTTGAATGTGCTCTTTCACACACCAGCTTTCCAGCTGAAGCTTGCATGCACCCAATTACTGTCTAGCATTAACTATTAACGGATTTATATTCTTGACAGACTTGTGACCATGGAAGCAAAGATTTTTTTCTGCTTTCCACAGACACACCATAAGTAAAGAAAGGTATAAAACTGTCTGCCTTTGAGAATGATGCCCTTCTTTAATCACAGAACATGGGAAACAACTGTAATCATCTTTCCCACATTGTCCCAAACATTATACTTATATCCTGGTGCTTAGGATCAAAGAATATCTCCGTTCCTTGCCCTCATATCCTCATTCAGTCTTTGGCTTTGTAGATGGGTGTGCCAGAAAGGGCCTCTTGTATTCCCACTCGTAGGGATTATTTTTGTCATATCAACATTTGTCCAGAAGATGCTAAACTAAGAATGTTTATTTATTCCACACACGCAAGTTAGACATCACCCTCACCCTCCCCCAATCTGATTTTTTTTTAATAATCTTCAGTAAATAAATTATGGAGAGTTTTGCAATAAGATTAACTTGGGAGTAGCTCTTAAAAAAGAATATATATTTTCCCGCTAACCCTTATCTGACCAACAATCATAATGGTTTGGGAAGTGAAAAGGTAGGATTATCAAAACTGAAAAGTAAGAAAGTGCTTGTTGTACTAATCTGAAAGTATTTGGATTATTATGTGAATTACTTCTGTAAACTTGTGTACACTGAGCTGGCAACAGTACTGTGCATTTATACCCGAGGCAAATGAATAAAATCATAGGCATAAGCAAGCGTGCACACTGCTGTAGGAATCACAGGGTGAATTGGTTCCGTAGGAATTCAGAGAGGTACCTTGGCACAGTAAAAAAAATAGACTCTTAGTTGCCTAATAACCTTAAACACACAAAACTGATAAATAGGAAAGTACATCTTGAATTTGAAAACTCAAGACAATGAGACAGATCTTCTTCTGTCTTGTGCTGCTGTTGTTTATGAGGAGGTACTCTTGGGCTGAAAAATCTCTGAATCTCACAGCACAGCTGAGGTCTCAACATTTCCCATTTTTTGTGCTGGGGACTGGTTATGGAAAGATATCTTTGATCAGGCTTGAACTGCAGCGTTCAGAAAATGAAAAGGTGGATCCAAATTTCCTTTTATATCCTTTGCAAAAAAAAGTGCCTATGTCACAAGCTATAGATAATACACATATGATTCTCCTGAAATTACAAGCCTGAACCATGCTTTGGCCATGCATAAGTCTTTTTTTTCCAATTGTCTTTGTTATGTTATCAATCAGTCTTCATTTATGACTTTTTCCTGTCCCTGTCTTTGATATTCCCATGCTCTGTTTCCCACACCCTTCACTGGTTTTGTTTTATGGGACATAGTTTTGTACAGCATCTGCAGCCACTCTTTCTCTCTACTGCAAGATAGACTTCTCACTCCAGCTGGAAAGGGTTGGCACATGGGATGCCGCTGTCCCATGGTTGTTCTGCTGTATCTTTCAGAAACCCTCAGTGATTTCCCTGCTTCACCTCTGTGTTTTTGGTCTCTTCACAAACACATTCCAAATCACTCTTATTAATGTCTTCATGTTTTTCCCAGCTGTCCCCAGGAAGAAACAAAATAAACAAAAAAGGAAAGCAAATTTCCAGATAGATTTAACTTTACCTCTAGGATTTTCCAAAACTGATAATCTCAGAAAAGACACTCAAATGCACTTCACCTACTTTATGTTATCTACATCACGCTTCCAAATTTGTTACTATAGATTCCCTTTCGTTTCAATGGGAGAAAAGAGTTTTAAGGGTGTGATTCATCTCCCCCACTTTCCAAGCATGAACAAACTCCCACACCAGAGTAATCTCTTTATTACAGAGGATCTAAACAACCAAATCTAACACAGGCATCTGCATTATAGACATCTACGTGGTAGGCACCTACACCAGATTAAATTTGCCAAAATGAGCCATTGATCTGTTCAAATATGCTAAATTAATGGGGCAAATTCTCCCCTGGTTTACACTCTTACCCACATGCATGACTCTTAGTAAGGCAAAACTCATCTTATTTTCAAAGACCAACAACACGTTAAAGAATCAAAGGCCAAGTTTTACTGAGACATAGTTAGAAAGCTGACACAGTTCTGTTGGTATTTTAACCTGATTGCTTTGCCTCCATCCACATGGAACAGGTTATGAACCACTGCAGCTGAAGAAATTGCAAGATTTACCTGCAGGTTAAGATGATAATATAAAGATGTAAAGAAGACTCAGTAAATCCCTCTCCTGCATCTGAATTTTAACTGGAGAAGCTCAAATGCCCACAGAGTTCCCAAGTGCAACCTCAGGGTGTTCTTGGGCTGCAGCAGCAAAATCTGGGCCAGCTGTGAGCAGATTTCCATTGCACATAGCCAGCCCAAATGCATTTGTCTTCATCCATCTCTTCTTTATATTTTGGCTTTGACTATTTTTTCCTTTCCTGAGAATAGTCTGGATTTCTAGCAATTTCCTTGGAGAAATACCTTGCCTGAAAGAAACATTTGGTTAAAATTACAGTGGAAAACAAACAATGCTAGCTGCTGCCATGTTCCCCCAAAATCCTTCTTCTGCTTTTAAGCAAGAGTCTTTGTTCAGCAAAGAAATGGAAGACTGGGATTTTTGTTGGTTATGTGGAAGTTTTATTAGTATTATTATTTAAATTTGTTTTACATCTCTGGAAATAACCAGAGTAATAGTTTTACTGTCTCACCACTTTGTGGACCAGGTGTAGAGTATGACACAATCAATTTGCTTTGGTCAACCAGTTTGACACTGCTCAGACAGTATTTTATGTATCGGTGCTTTACATCAACCCTTGTTACTTTTCCCCTAAACTACTGAAAGTCTGACAAGCATTTGCTTCTCTTGTCTGCTCTATAGTCTCTATTGCTTTCTTGCTTGGATCACATTTTCAAGTTTACCACCTTTCTTGAGTTTAAACTTCTCACTTGCATGCCTTAGGTACATGGTTAGATATCAAACTTTGTATTCATCTTACCAAAACTAGCAAGAATTTTAGTCATCCAGGTTCTTTTTGTAGAATCATAAAATAGTTTGGGTTGGAAGGTTCATCTAGTCCAACCCTGCTGCCATGGGCAGGGACACTTTCCACTAAATCAAGTTGCTCAGAGCCCCATCCAGCCTGACCTTGAATGTTCCCAGGGATGGGACATCTGCCACCTCTCTGGGCAACCTCTTCCAGTGTTTCACCACACTCATCATAAAAGATTTCTTCCTTATATCTGACCTGATAACTACAGCAGGAACCTAGATTATTGGTTAGATAGGACACTTGTCCCTTTCTTAGGTTGTGGGGACATGACAAAGATGTTGAACAGGCCATGTGAAGCTACAGGCCATGACATGAGAAACTGCTGGCTGTGACAGATGCTGAGAAGCATCAAACTTCACAAACCATTGAAGGGATTATTGGAGACCTCTTGGTTCAGTCAGACCAGACCATTTGTCTAGTCATATCAGGAGTCAAACCTACTTTTACAGTCAAGAGTACTAGAGAGATGGATGGGATGGGATGGAGTGCTTTCCCTGGACTGATACATATCAAGCACTCTTGGGTAACAAAAAAAAAAAAAAAAACATCAGTTGTCTCTCTTTCCCTGGCACAGTCAATGTGCGTTATTACATATATAAAGGAGAACAGATTAAGCTGCTTTAGCTGAGAGATCCATCCTCAAAGATAAACTATTACTCCATGGTTAGGCTTCTGTTCTGAGAGTCTAAAATATTCTTTCATAAACAGATGGGAGGATTGAACCCAAATATCCTAACTCAGCCACAAAGTTTATATATATGCCAGTGAACTAAATAAATTCCAGGTTCTGCCTTCTGGCCAACTGTTTGCTCTGGTCACTTCCATATAATGAAACCTTCATAGCCTCAAATCATGGTGGTTGCATCTAACCTGCTTGTTAGGAATAGTTTCAGGTACACCCCAGTGCATGAACTGTGCCTGGGAATTGTCTAAACAGTGCTAATTTTGATGGAACAAAACTGCAGCAGGGACCATAATGAGTTCTGGTGCCTGAATCTGAACCTTGGTACTGTTGTACTGTTTAATTTTCTATAATAGATATAATCAGAGAAATGAGACACTGCTTTAATTTAAAGAATTTCAACTTGATACTTAACAACTGATTCAGTCCAAAACTTTTTTTTTTTGGCTTAGCCAAATTCTCCATTGACCTGCAGTTAATTGAAAAAGCAAGGAAAAAAAAAAAAAAGACAGCTTAGTCTAACCACAGTAACCAGCATGATTTGAAGAAAGCAAGCATGACCAGGGAAGGTAAGAAGTCTTCAGCTGCCTTTTGATTTGTTTTACTCCAGGATCATCATACTGCAACAGTTAGTAACACCACTTTTATAATGCCTCATATTTCATCCCTAATTATTTCTCATTTTCTTTGATCTGACTGAAACAAAATCTGGAACAATTGGCTTCAGCAGGGCAAAGCCTGGTAGGAAGAGTAGACTACAAATACAGTCTAGAAAGATATAGCTATTGCCTTTATTTGACAACCTAACTGTTCCCCAAGCACTCATCCACCAGCCTTATAAAAGGAAATGCAGTTACTGAGGTCCAAATTCACCGTTGGCTTAAGTGTGTGCAATTCTACTGAATTCAACACAATTGTATCCGTTTACTTTCTTGGTGAATTGGGACCCAGACCTTTACTGAAGTAATAAAAGGTTGGTCAAACATACAGGCAAGAGACCAATTTCTTGTTTAAACTAAAGCTGAGGCTTTGCTCAAAGTTCTTGACATAGATGATAACATCAGTTAACAAATTAGATAAACAGGCAGTGAAAGGATAAGCATTGGGGTATATGAGTAAGTTACAGAGGTTTATGGACATGTTATGTTAACTGAGTCATGGTAAATAATTACATTTTTTCACCTTCTGTAAATGCAGAGAAATATGTCAGCTTATCTCATGCTGGAACAGAAGTAAGGTGATAAAATAATGAGGTTGAATATCTTTAAGATAACACACAATCTTTGCCATTAAAGACAAAATAAGCCAGATATAAATGAGTTTGTCCTACACTTCTGTATAATTCCCTCTGAAGACATTAGGTTTTGTTAGAACTTAAAGCCTGTATTGGCTTATGAAGACAACACAATTTGTCTTACAGTCACTCCATTGTGTTTGGGAAGCTCATACAGCATCTACAGCTTTTCTCTCCCAATCCTGTTCAAGGTGGCAGGAGCCATAGTATGCAGCTAGAAAAAAGGATGAGTCCCACTAGCTGGACATAAATTGGTCTCATGGTTACAGGGTCTCATTTACTCATATGAGACCCCACCTGAAGTACTGTGTTCAGGTGTGGGGACCCCAACATAAAAAAGACCTGGACCTGTTGGAGATTGTCCAGAGGAGAGCCACGAAAAATGGTCAGAGGACTGGAGTAACTCCCCTTTGAGAACAGGCTGAGAGAGTTGGGGTTGTTCAGCCTGGAGAAAATAAGGCTTTGAGGAGACCTAATAACAGCCTTCCAGTACCTAAAGGGGGCTACAGGAGAAATGGGGAAAAACTCTTTATCAGGAAGTGTAATGAGACAAGAAGGGGTAACAGTTATAAGCTGAAAGAGGGGAGATTTATATTAGGTATTAGGAAGAAATTTTTCCCTGTGCGGGTGGTGAGGCAGTGGCCCAGGTTGCCCAGAGAAACTGTGGATGCCCCATCCCTGGAGGGGTTCAAGGCCAGGCTGGATGAGGCTCTGAGCAACCTGGGCTGGTGGGAGGTGTCTCTGTCTATGGCAGGAGGGTTGGAACTGGATGATCTTTAAGGTCCCTTCCAACCCAAACCATTCTGTGATCCTATGATTCTATATTATACTGTTTACGAGCACAACAGGACATTAACTGGAATTCACATTGTCTGTGTTGAATGTATAGTTAGGAAACTAGTTAAAGCAGCTGGGTTTAAACTGAGGCTCTCTATACAGTCAGTGGAGATAGTATAATTAGTAACAGTGATTACCATCCTGACAGCAATTCTCCACAGCAAAGAGATTTGTGTGTTGCCTGTAGCACAAATGGAAGAAGACATGCATGCAGGAGGACTTTGGAGGGCAATACAGGAGGTGACCCACAGAGTCAAGAGAAAGACACCAATGACCAATAACAATGTTGATAAATACACTGCAAAGCAGGCTTACAGCAGGGAACATACAACAATGGTATTCGGTATTTTACCCACGTTTCTGGATTTCAGCCTAAGACACTAGAAGGTGCTACATGAGACAAATGCCAATTGTGTAACACAAGAAAGCAACAAAGAAACAAACAAAACTGCAGTGATAATGAAACTATCATTATATACCTAACTAATATTTATTTAGCAATAAAAAAAATGCAGCAAGGCCTAATAAAAGTGGATTGAATTATTTCAGAAGTTAGGTAGATAGGGATACTAGTTTACAATGGGTTGTAAGCCTACTAATCTCAGTTACCATGACTGTATAATAGTAATGACGACAGCAGATAGATCTTACGTAAGACAGAAGTGGTAGATCCATGGCCTCCCCACATGAGGAAGAAACCAATTCTTCAATGTCTCAGGTTAGTGCTTCAGCCATTAGACCATATAACATATTTATTCCCAACTATTTTAATTAGCTCTGTGTTCTTGATACAGAGTTACCTTGATACACAGCATTACATATCGGTGTTTCATGGTGTAGGCTGTTTGCTTTATTTTGTCTTCTTAAACAAGTACATGGCATCTATGGCAGGAAATAAAAGGGGACAAGAACATCTATCTGTCTTGAAGTCAGTTGGTAGAGCGTGGCTTGTATCCATGGCTTCTATCCTCTCTTACACCCAAACAGGTTGTTGCATGCAAGCTGTCTGTTGGGAACGACCCTTGCTCTGTGCTCTCCTTCACCCAGGCCCAAGGTCCCTCTGGAGAAGCACCAATTGGCCTAAGCTGTGAATCAAGCATGTAATTTAACAGTATGGTTGACCTAATTGCAAGGTCTGAACCCATATTCTGGCCTTGATTAGTTTGCTGTTGACCTTAATTAATTTGCTGTGCAAAGATGTGGTCTATGTATTAAACCACAGAGGAAAGCATTTCAGTGTAGGATGTGAAAATATCTAATTTTAGAGCTTTAAGATAGAGGCTGCCCCTGAGAGACAAAGTGATGCTATTTTATTATAGCTTTCACTTGCAAAGATTCAGGTGTAATATGTAAAAATAGGCAGAGAAAATAGGGCTGGACTGGACCTCGGGAGATCCTTTAGTCCATCTTCCTCCCCCAAGGCAGGATCTTCTGTATCAATCTGTTTATGATTTATGTTTGTTTAACCTACTGTTAAAACCTTCCAATGATGGAGATTCCACCACCTCCCCAGGCAAAGCTGGCCTACACTTAGAAAGTTTACCTAGTGACTTACCTAAATCTTCCTTGCTATACCTTAAGCCCGTTGCTTCCCATCCTATTCCCAGTAGATACAGAGACCAAGTTATTTCCTTCATCTTCGCAGCAATATTTTCCCCAGATTCAGCCTGTTGTCGTCCCTCACTTCTGTTTTCCTAGCTCATAAAATTAAGAATAATCCTAAAATAAGAGCATAAAATATTTAATATATACATTAATTCCACAAACATTATATTAAACAGCCTAACTGTAAGGGTAAAAATTGCATATGTGGGATTTTGCAGCTGTGTGTTTGTTTTAAATGCTTTATTTTTTTTTATTTTCATTTGGGAGAAGGATTGTTTGAGTCACAGGGGTTGCTTTTAAAATATTCAGGTCAACCTGTCTTTTCTTCTAAACCCTCAAAGGGTTAAGTCCCTGGCTGGTAATTCCCTTTGCAAGTCAGATCCTTCGTTACAAGTAGAACCCTTACAAGAGGACATATTTCATTTTTTTAACTGGAGCATATCTAATGATCCAAGGGAAAGCCTTGTCTCGTAACATTTGATCTAGCCTCAGACAAGAAGAGCAAGGTGGCATCAGCCTCTTCCTATTTAGTCATGAGCCAAGGAACCGCACCAGTATCCAAGTGACGTGCAGAACACATGCATCAAAGTAGCAGCTCAATCTGTACGGCAAATAACACTCTTTCATGTCTCAGCATGGTTGCTGGCCCTGAGCTGTAGTTCCAGTAATTGACATAGTTGCCCAACGCTAGAAAACAAACTCGGAAACTATTCTCATTAGACGTCCCCCTGGTTTGCTGCTCCGTTATTGTAAAACCCAAACACTGAGCTTCCTACCAGCATGGCTCTGTTTTTAATTAGTTCTGATGGCACTGGGCGACGCGCCAAGGAAAAAAATGAACTTCCTGTGATTGAGGCTTGTTGCTCAGTATGTTGCTTCCTCCACACAGAGATTGTTTTCACAACATTTTCTGAAAAAGGAGCTACTGACAGAAATAATATAAGTTTTTACTGCTTTTGATTTTTTTTTTTTATTCTGCCTGCCATGCTTATAAAAGGCGGCTCAAAGTCAAGGATCCTTAAAGTTACTGTGTCATTATTTTGCCTT
Organism: Syrrhaptes paradoxus; assembly: GCA_013400615.1. NCBI lineage: Eukaryota > Metazoa > Chordata > Aves > Pterocliformes > Pteroclidae > Syrrhaptes > Syrrhaptes paradoxus. Next base: position 25,550 of record VZTO01027626.1, read on the forward strand.
TGTGTGACTTGGCTGATTAAAGACATCCTAGCAGATTAATTTTTTAATAGAATAAGCACAGGCTCCTGTTAAAAAATTTTAAGACCGAGGACTTTTTAGTGTTCTAAATAAATTAATTTGGATATGCTCAGGGGTGGGGTGGGGAGGGTCTTGTGGCTTATATTTAACAGTATAAGTCATCACAGTACGCACAGGGGTGATAAATGGGATTCAAAAGTAGATTTAACATCTGCATGTGAGGATGTGATGAGGTATTCGGTGTCTTAGCAGTCTCATTCATTGAGGCTTCTCAAGCTAATGTCTTATGAAGAAAGGCTCAAACATGATCATTTTGTTCCAATGAGTGTCTGTAGGTGGGATTCAGACCCAGACACCTACATTTAGTTTGAGTTGTCTCTAATTTGAGCCAGAGTCAATGAAGAACCAATTGATACCACCAGCAGAGTCCAGAGAATAGCTGACCTGACCAAACCCACGTAAATATTTCTAGGGGGAGCTGAGCTTATTTCCAGGCTCCATTGACTTGTATGGACAGGATTTCCATTAATTATTGTGGTAGCATAGATGACTAAAGCAGACTAACAGATCTAAATTTTAGATTCCTAACCGCAGAAACATATAGCAGTGGGCATCTGCCCTCAGATGTGCTGAACTGCTCTCTAGGCTTCCATTGACAATGCTGATGAAGGGCGTGATTTAGCTGCCCACACACAGGTATCCAGTGCTATCTGAGGTGCCCCTAGGTCTCATCTCACATCCAGATGCCTCTCTAGAAGAGCATGGGTTTCTTGTTGCATTATATCTGTCAATCCCGTATGGATGTCTCATAGAGCTTTGAATGTCTCAGATGGCACCAAAAAACTATGTTGAAAACTATGTTTGTAAAAATGAATTGAGCTCTCAATTTTTATTGACTACAATTAAAGGTTAGACACCAAATACACATACAAATACATGTGAACTGTGACAGCCTGCTTAAGATTGCTCAGACACTTTGGGGCAGTCTCATTTCTACAGCTATATGTAGAGATAAAAGAAAAAAAATCCATCCAATTNATATTGACTGGAAAAGTGGGAAAGGGAAAGAAAGAGAGCAACCCTGCCCTCAGGAAGAAAAAAACATTCCTTTGAATGAGGTTCGGGGGCTACTCTTTCAAAGAATTGCCTAATTTGGTCCAGAATTATATTTCTTGAGAATACAACAAAAAGCTGATTCCCGCAGACTGTTAATGGGAGCTGCACTACAGATCACTAGTAAAATAAAATGCAATTGAACCAGTTGTCCAACCTTGTGGCCAACTGGCATGGTCTAGTCATGTCAATACTATTAAATTATTTTGATCTTCAGAAAAGGGTGGCTACACTGAAACTACCTTCTTGGATCATTCCTGGCCATGTTATCTTCTGAGTCATGTCCACAATTTATTAGTAGAGCACTGGTTGGCATGGCAGAAATCATTTTTATGCTACAACTATATAGATAACTCCATTGCAGAGCCTGGGAATGTTCTTTGGCACACTTCAATTTATTAGGATAAAAGCAGCCTAAGGGACTAGATTTAATATAAGTCACAAAACATCTCAGCTTTGCCCCACTGGGGAGATAAGAATCATGGACCAGCTACTTTGGAGAAGATGTAAATGCTGTTTAAAACTGAACTCCTAGCCAATAAAATTCTTGAATTACTTTCACTAAGAGAAGAGGTTAATTCCATTTTCTTAGTCAGTTTCTTGTCCAAACTGTTCTGGTTATTTTTCTTGCTTCTGAAATACATATGCAAGTTTGATTTAAAACACACTTTCTTAACTTTCTGTCTTGGGAAAGTAGCTGGGAAAAGGGATCGAGTATCCCAATTGCCAGTGATTTAACATCAGTGGAAGCCAAGGGCAACCACAGATTTGAAAGCTGACTTCTTGAACTCTGAAGTACACTTATAGCATCAACTGGGGAATCAACCATATTCCTAAATATGGTTCCCTCTACCATCCTGATATAAAAGCATGAGCTCAGCTCCCAGCTGCTCTTCTAGAGGAAAGTTTGAGGATCAACAGAATCACAGAACTGTTGAGACTGGAAAGTACCTCTAGAGATAATCTTGCCCAATCTCTTGTTCAAGCAGTCACGTACAGCAGAATGCCTATTAAAAAAAACATACAAAAACTAGATGGCTCTGGTTGGGAACAGTAATGGGACACATTGCCATTTCATATTCATGCCAAGACTTTCAGAGCAGAAGTCATGAGTTTCACAGGGTGATGAAGCAGCTTTTGTATGCACCACCAGTATGTTGGCTTGTATTGGCACTGATACCAAGATGTAACTAAAACAGATGCAAGGCAGCTGATCTTTTCATAGCTTCATGCATTTATGGACAAAAGTAAGGAATCTCAGTGGGGCTGGAAAATATAACATAAGTCCTACCTGGAAAAGCAAATGCAAAATAAGCAGGTTACCTTATTTATCTCAAAAGCTACTAGGTCCTGTGTGTAGGCAACTGAACGGAGCCCAAAGGGTTCACAGAATCACAGAACAGTTGAGGTTGGAAGGGCCAGGACCCCCCCTGTAAACCTGCCTTACAGACAGTTGGTCCCCAGTCTGGACTAGTTCATGGGATTACTCACCCTGAGGTGCAGGATTTGTCATTGCTTCTCTTTAACTTCATGAGGTTCCTTTCAGGTCATTTCTCCAGCCTATTGAAGTCCCTCTGAATGGTAGCACACTCATCCGGAGTACCAGCCACCCCTCCCAGTTTTGTATCATCTGCAAATACACTGAGGGTGCACTCTGCTCTACCATCCAAACCATTAATGAAGAGGTNAGGTTAGACACCAAATACACATACAAATACATGTGAACTGTGACAGCCTGCTTAAGATTGCTCAGACACTTTGGGGCAGTCTCATTTCTACAGCTATATGTAGAGATAAAAGAAAAAAAATCCATCCAATTCAATTATACTGCCAGTCAAGTCAAAGAAAAAAACAAAAACCCTGTTTTTCTTTGTAATTACACTTCTGGAATTACTCTGTCATCTCAGAGCATTGCTTTTGAAGACAGAGAGATTTGAGAGAGATTTCTACGAGCAGATCTTCATGTGCTTCAAGATTGCAAGGCCTACAAACACCAATACAATCAGCAAAGATAAAAAAAATAACCTTTTAAGGTGTATATTGACTGGAAAAGTGGGAAAGGGAAAGAAAGAGAGCAACCCTGCCCTCAGGAAGAAAAAAACATTCCTTTGAATGAGGTTCGGGGGCTACTCTTTCAAAGAATTGCCTAATTTGGTCCAGAATTATATTTCTTGAGAATACAACAAAAAGCTGATTCCCGCAGACTGTTAATGGGAGCTGCACTACAGATCACTAGTAAAATAAAATGCAATTGAACCAGTTGTCCAACCTTGTGGCCAACTGGCATGGTCTAGTCATGTCAATACTATTAAATTATTTTGATCTTCAGAAAAGGGTGGCTACACTGAAACTACCTTCTTGGATCATTCCTGGCCATGTTATCTTCTGAGTCATGTCCACAATTTATTAGTAGAGCACTGGTTGGCATGGCAGAAATCATTTTTATGCTACAACTATATAGATAACTCCATTGCAGAGCCTGGGAATGTTCTTTGGCACACTTCAATTTATTAGGATAAAAGCAGCCTAAGGGACTAGATTTAATATAAGTCACAAAACATCTCAGCTTTGCCCCACTGGGGAGATAAGAATCATGGACCAGCTACTTTGGAGAAGATGTAAATGCTGTTTAAAACTGAACTCCTAGCCAATAAAATTCTTGAATTACTTTCACTAAGAGAAGAGGTTAATTCCATTTTCTTAGTCAGTTTCTTGTCCAAACTGTTCTGGTTATTTTTCTTGCTTCTGAAATACATATGCAAGTTTGATTTAAAACACACTTTCTTAACTTTCTGTCTTGGGAAAGTAGCTGGGAAAAGGGATCGAGTATCCCA
>VZTO01027627.1:0-75368 GCA_013400615.1 Syrrhaptes paradoxus
GTCCAACCGTCAACCCAATACCAGCTGAACCACTAAACCATGTCCTGAAGAAGGACTGTGTCCCCCACGACAACCCTGATGGTCCGTACTGCTGCTCTTCTCTCAGCAGCAGTGGTGACAACAGCCCAGCTGTCCAGGGACAGAAGCCCACTACCACTTACCTGCTTCAGCCATCAGCCACACAAGGCAAACACTCACCAGTTGCCTCAAGCAGGCCCCTGGTCATGGAGGCAGAAAAAAATGCTGTCAGCATGACATTTGGTTCCTGCAGCCTCCAAGCCAGGAATGGGAGAACTGGTGCCTGGTCCTGGTTCCTGGCTGATGCACACAAGCACCGAAGTGTTCAGGCGGGTCATCCTTGGCATCCCTCCTGGCCTCAGCTCGCCATCCAGGCAGGATAAAAGGATCTCCCAGCACGCTGTGGGGTAACAAAGGCTAACGCAAAGCTTTTGAGTGACAGTAAGTGGGACCTGTAAGTCAATCCCATAGATGGGTAAAGCCTTTTCCACTGCAGGCACTGCAAGAGAAAATGACTAAAAACACATCCATGTTCCCTTGGACTTCAAAAAGAACCAAATTTTGATTCAGCCTCTATAAAGGTTGGAAACTGGAGGACTCCTCATAGCAAGACTCAAAAAGCATCCTGAGAAAAGAAGAGCTACAGCTCCTACTGCCCCATCCCGCTCTCAGGACTGTCATTCTTCCCTGGCCCCCACTGCAGTGTTTTTATGGGTTTCTCGCTTTCCTTCCTGCTTTCTTTCATGGTCCCCCAGAGTTTCAATCAAAGTTGCATTTCCCTGCTTCTCGTTCTCCCCAGCCCCTTGCATTCCTGGAAGCAAAACAAGGACAGACGGAACTGGCTGGCCATAAAAAGCTGTTCTCACAACGAAAGCAGCGCTTTCCAATAAAACTTAAGCAGTCTGGCTGCGCTGCCTGTGTTTCGCTTCCCTGCTTTAGGGCACATCTGCAGATACAGCAGCCTCAGATGGGTGACATAAATAGCAAAGAATCATTCTTAATAATCAAGCAACTTCAGCCTTGCCAAAAAAGTAGCTGATACACCCATTCCAGCTACTGCATGCTTTTAAATACACTGATCTCTGCAGCCCTCCTCCCCTCGGAGCTGGTGACTGAACCAATCTCAGGTTTGATTTTTCTCTTAGTTGACTTGTTTATTGCAAAATAAAAAAAAAAAAAAAAAGGCACATTTCAAATGTGATTTATGAAGTGCCTCTAAGTAAGCACATGCACGCACACATGAAAACACAGAGGGCTGTGGTTCCAGCTGCACGGGAAAAGCAGCAACAGGAACTCTCACTGCATAATAAACACTACCTGAGCAAGCGCTTTTCTTTGTAAAGGCTTGGGGCCAGATCTTCGGGGAGAGGCATAACTGCATCACTTCATTAGCTTCCTTGAGGTTGTGAAATGATGCTTTTTTTGTTTCATTTTGAAAAACTTATCTTAAACACAGATGCACACAGACGAAAGGCAACTATTCGCCCTTGGTCAGTTCAAACTAGACCATCCCTCCGTGTCCAAATAGTTTAACAGCCCTAGCTTTAAGCCTTTACAAGCATTTATTCCCATCATCAAAGAGGAAGGCTGCTTAATTTTCATTTTAAAGGGCAGAAGAAAAGCGTATTAATCTTCAACCCATCTTTGGTTAAGGAGAGTGCTGTGTACTCTGTCCCGAAGCAGCAGCCAGCATCCAGGATGCTCTCACAGCTATTTGCAGAGCAGAGGCTCTTGCATCACTCTTGCAAACACAAGATGTAAGTCGCTCAGATGCAAAACGGGGTTTTCAGCAAGAACAGAGGTCATTTGCTGTGACATGCATGCTCTGAGTGGCTAAATGTGGGCAAAGTATTTCGAGTCCCAAGACACTCTCTGTGGTAAAGCCTGGTCCAGCAAAAGTGGTGTGGGCAGGGTGACGGGGACATGCAGCCCTTGCTCAGCTCTGAAAAAGAGCACAAATTTGCGTCTCCAGAGGTCCACACTCTGAGCTTTACCCCAGCTCCTGCTCTCCTCCCGAGGCCTGTGGAAGTTCAGATATTTTTAGCTGCTTGCCATGAGTGAAAGAATGTCTTTTCCTAAGTTACTTCATTCACAAGGGCAGCTCCGCCAAGACAAACAGGTCCGAAGTGTGATTACACGGACTGCAGCCAGGGGAGAGAGCTCACACCACATTAACGTGCGTGCTCCAATCATAACTACCTGGAATTATTAGTATTTATGGTGCATGAAATTACGTTCCTGACTTCCTCACCTGGCCACACAGATAGGAGGAGGAGGGAATTTCGGAGCCTTTATGCCCTGACGTGGCTGAGCACCTCTTAAAGGCAGTGAGCAGCCCTGAAAGCCCAGAGATGAGCTTGGGGTCATCATAGGGTGCTCCCCAAACTGAGGTAGTTTCAGGAATACACGCCAAAAGGAAAGCCAGCGGCCAACAGCAACTCCACTTATCACCTGGGGAAATCTATTCTACCCCAGGCTCACTCTGTTAATCACACACCATCTCCATATGCCTTTACTCTCACCTCATCAGAGCCATCCCATCAGCAGACAGCAATTAACACTCTCCCCAGCAACGGGACCAAGGGCTTGATGCATAACCCCTGTATAAAACTATTGTGCCTCAAACACCAACTAATTAACTCTCAAGAACACCATCTATGTTGTCAAACCAGCATAGCATCTACCTTTCACAAGCGAGAAAGCTCCACCACGGAAGTTAATTGACTTGCCCAAGGCCAACAAGGTAAATCAGTGTCAGAGCAAACTAAAGGCAGCAAAGCTGCTTCCTTGCTCTGCCCATAACTGTCTATGTGAGGCCCAAAGGACCTCTTTGCTGGGAGAACAGGGCTCTTCTGCTTCATAGTGCTTTCAACAAGCCCATTCAAGGTGTTCAGGCACAATTTTGCCAGCAGATACCAGAAAAGAAAAGCACTAATGGTGAGCACTTGGAGATCTGGGCTTAGGCACTTTAGCTGTACCAGGGAGGAAAATATTTAATATCCACACTATCTATCTGAAAAACTCTAACCTTTTATCTAGCCACCTATCTAAAAAAAAAATTATTGGACCCACAGAAAATCTATTTCAGTGCACAGACAGATCTTTTCTCATGTTCTCCACCACTTGCAAAACTATGTTGAATGGAGGTTCCCTCATCTATAGGGAATTGGTGTACAAACAGGCTCAGGATGAGAAAAGACTGACATGCAGCCTCCCCAAGTCCTGCTTTGTCCATTTTGGACACTTCCTCAGAATTAGCGAGCAGCCCTCTGCCACAACCCCAGAGCTGCTCTGCACTGCAGGGGTTGTTGCACTAATGACACTCGCTAGCTTGTCATGAACGTAAATTGTACCGTAGGTGACGATGGGCAAACAGACAATTACACCCATCTCCTCAAAGGGACGTGAGTTTGTCATGGTGCATCTTGCACACAGCATTTATCATCCCCTCAACAGCGACAAACTCAGGACCAACAACAACAACAAAAAGGCTTAATCCCTTTCCAGGGAGTTCTTGTCTGCAAAATCCTCCTTATGAAAGACAGATGTGAACCTGACAGCTCAGTCAGATGCAGAAAGCCCTGGTAAATGCAGGAATGAACGTTCTTGCGCGCAGAATTGGCAAGAAATAACGGGGAGATTCAAACAATGAATAAAGTAAATCATTTCAATATGACAGGCTGGATTTGAGAACTATTTCAGGCTACGGACATGGAAATCAAAGACCATCATCTCTGGCAATCACAAGGGAAAACAAACCTTTCCTTTCCCCAGAAAGTTAAGTTATAAGCCAAGGTGAAGCAAATTGAGACTGAGGAAGGGAATGATTCCTATTCAGCAAGGCACATTGCAATAATCAGAGTGCGCACGTTACCGGAGATGTAATTTAAAGCAGAGATCAAATTCTACAAAGTAAGACAAAAAAGAAAAGTAATAGTAAAGGAATGCTATGAGCAACAGGAAACCCCAGCACTGACAAGGCCTCGCTGAACCAAACCATCCAGCACACGCCGCACCTGAGAGGATCTTTCAGATTGCACAAATATCCAATCCCCCTGCCAGACTGCGTGCGTGACTTTTCTTTGCTTTTTATTGTGTAATATCAAAATCCAGCATCTAAGGAAAGCTCCAAGTCTCTCTGACCATCAGGAATAAGAAAGATGCCAGTTTGATTTCCTGGATTAAGATGAAACAACAGGAAAGTTTGGGAGGTCCAAATCTTACCTTAGTCTCCTGGCAGCAAAACGTGACAGCACCACACCTGCTTTCCCCATCAAAGAAAATGCCCAAGCTCACTTTTAGGGTGATGCCGGCAGCAGCTTCCCAAATTAAAAAAAAAATAATCACTGTTGTTCAGAAATCCAGAGCACATGGCTTACATCAGCGAGGTCACAGACAGCAGCTCAGCAAAGCTCAGCTCATTGCTGGATGCCACGGATGTTGCACAGACGCACCAGCCCCCTGGAACTCTCACCGACGGATGGGAAACGTCCCATTCTCAAAAACTTATGTGCAGGTGGTGACAAGCCTGAAAAATGAACCAGGATGGAGAACTCCAGGCTGTTATTGCTTGTTGGTAGCCGAATTTTGAGAGATATACAACACTCCCCCTTTGGACCCAAAGCAATGCTCTCTTCATCCACCAAATGTCACATCCCTGCTCACCAGCTCTGCAAAGATATGAGATGCTGGGTGTATTAATTCTCAGTCTTCATGCTTTTTCATTTATTTTTTTACTGATTTGAAATTGTATCTCATTTCTTCCCCAGATTATTACTTCCATTACTTTCTTGTAAGCTTCTTACATTTCATGTTAAAGTGTTTCCAAGCTTTCTTTCTACTCAAAATAATAGCAATTAATTCAAAAAGCTTGATTTGTAGGTAATTTAGAGACATAAATGGGAAAGCCCTCTATCTGGCCTGCAAACCAACCAGGTTTGACTCTTACAATCCTGTGGGAAATCGGGATTTCATTTTAGGGCAGGATGCTGCAACTAAGAAAATACAAAAAAATATATGGCATTGTCTGCTGTTCATCTACTACCCCAAAGCTGTTCTGGGGTAATGTGGCACTTCCACACTCCCCTCCTTTGTGTCAAGTTTTGCAGCTGGAGGCATATATATTCTTCAGTCTTCCAGTTGTTTTTCTCCCCAGAAAGACTCCAAACTTTTTTTTCAAGCTACAGGGATGACCTCACAAGTTTCTAATCAGACACATTTCTGCTGTGGGTGACTGCAAGTGATGATTCAAACTGTGCGAGTCCTGTTCCGATACAAGAGCATAAAAACACAGCCGCTGCTACTTGGAACGTGGCCACTGCTTAGCAGAGCAGAAACACAGCCGGAGTTCCCAGGAAAAGCAAGAGGGAGTCATTTGTGTAGCACATGAAAGGTTAGGTAAAGCTGGGGGATTTGCTCAGACACAGGAGAGATGGTGATTCCAGCACCATGTGCTTGGGCATCAGTGCAACAGCAATGACCCCCTGCAGCCCTTCCCTAATGCCCTCTTCCCCCTTTAACCCTTAGGCATCATGCTGTTGAGGAAGAAAATCCCAGAGCTCACTTGCTACAACACCAGAGGCACTAATTATAGTGCAAAATCGCCTTTTTTCCAGTCAAGACCATGCATAAAAACAATACCTGTCCTCCCTCTTCAGCCCAGGGACTCCCCTTGTTTATCTGCTACCAGCCTCCCATATTTCTCACTGTGAAATCAAGTTATAGATGTGAAAATATATATCAGCTGTCTGACATCTGAAAATCTATTTACAGCACTTGTCTTCTCATTCCCCTGTTTACTTTACAACCTTTTTTTTATTGAAATGCTCCTTTGGAATATTGATTTCACTCAAATTGCAAATTAAAATGGGCTTTCTTGAAGAAAATTAAATGTATATTTCATAGTCAGTAGACAGGAAAATCTCTCTGAGTCGCTCTTGCATAGCGAAATAATTGGCCCATTTAAGAGAGCTGTGTAAGGTTGTATAACTCGGGAGACTGAGGGCTAAGTGCTGGGGAGGATGGGGGTTCAGAACCTGCTCACAGTCCAGCATCACCAGACCAGCATAATTTATTCACTCTGTGTTTCCACTTTCCCCAGTTGTGACAATGAAAAGCTCTGCAGCAAAACTTGGCATTTAACTCTTTCTTTTCTATAACCCAATCTATCACCACACCACCAGCTCTGCAGCTCTCTCCATTAAGCTTTTGGTAGAAAGTGGATGAGTGGGACTGGACCTTCTCCAGCAGATGGAGAAGGTAAGTGACATTGGCTCCTCTTGTACATAAACATCTTGCCAGCAACACTTTGTCAATGAGATGTGTGAAAAATCACACACTTGACGTGCCTATGCAAACAGAGAACCTCATGCTGGGGCCAGGAACTCTGTTTGCTGCTTAGCTTCTCCTTCCAAGCAATAGAGTTAAACTCTACAAGAAAAACAAGAAAAAAAAATTGGCAGAGACTAGCTATATCTTTACTGAGTAATCTATTAATAGAGTTTGGCTGATGGAATTGTAAATCCAGGTAACTAAAATGACTCTTCATTTGAGGAGGAAGAAGGCATCACTACAAAGGATATAGATCCTGTTCACTGCAGGGCTGTGAACAGTAAGTAGATGTGCATCCACTTTTCTACTGGAGGGAAGCCCTAAAACCCTCTGTGAAACAAGGTCCAAGTGCCTTCCCACCCCATTCAGGGCTTATCGTGAGTGCTAAACCCTGGGTATCACTCATTGCCCTACCACAAGGGGAATTGTCTGTGCTTTCCAAGAAAAGAGCTTTGCAACTCCTTACATGGAGACTCCTGCTGTGAATTTTCAAACCAGCTACAAGGATTGGAGGCATGTTGAACCAAGATATCCAACCAAAGCCATTTCAAGTGAAGCAAATATCTAGTGAGGTGGGAACTTGCCATGCAAAGCTTCTCCGGAAGGAGATAATTATCAGCTCTCTGGTAAGGGCTGTTTCTGCAGTGTTAGCAGCTGCTCGTTGGTTATTACTCGTCATCAGTTGGCCAGTATTACAACCAGAGTTGGGGTTTCTCATGGGGAGAATTACTAATTATCCAGTTACAGCAGACAGAACATGGAGTGGGAAGGTACTAAGCCATAGAGTGCTGCAAATACCTGCAGATGGGTGCAGGAAGACTGTCCCTCTACCATGGATGACAAGATCCCTCTCCAACGCTGCCTTAATTAAGCAAAGCAACCAGATTGCTTTACAGACTTTTAAACCTGCAAACATGTCTCTCATATATTCTGACCAACTATCTTCTGTCCAGTTGCAAAACAACAGTGCTACAAGACTGTATAACACTTTAGGCTGAGGACACAAGCATGGGTGCAAGCCCCAATCCACTGCCCATGCATGTTGGTAACCACCTAAACCCGAGAGGAGAATCCTCTTAGACCTTCTGCAATGAGCCCGTCAGGACAAGTCTTAGTCTGAAGCCACCTGTACCACAACTAGACCTGCATGCTTCTTCCCAGGAGCCAAGGAGGAAAACTTCAGAAAGTCTCTTTTCCTCCAGCATCGTAGTTCAGAACATCCCAGCACATGCTTCCCAGCATCATACAGGAGAATTCCTCAAGCAGAAGTCAACCTCAGCCACATCGCAGAGCTGTTACCTGCCGCCTCCCAGACAGTGCGTGTCTGGACAGAGTTACGGCAGAGCGTCGGAGACAGAAGACACTCTTGGCCAAAGCTCAGCCCTCAACTGTAACACACGAGATAAGCAGAGCAACGGTAATTGCGTCAGCTGCTTCTCCTCTGTGTCTTGGCTCCAGGCAAGAGCGACTTCTCACAGATGTGCAAGAATTTTCTCTTTGGAGTCTCTGCTGAAATTAGCATGAAATCCCATTTAAGGCGCGTTGTGAGGATGTACTCAATGCAGCTGACACCTACTGCAGTACCCGAACAACTCGCAACCTCCAAAGCACCGCTCTCCACAACCTTGTGGTGAAGCAGGGCACTGCTCTGAGTCTCATCTCACAAAACCCCACCTGAGACCCTCACCCGCATTGCCAGTCTGTGGCAGCCCAGGGACCTGGACATGTATCACCAACAGGGCTGACACCACCACGGAGGTAGACTTGGAACTGGGTTGGAACTAGATTACCTCTAAGGTCCCTTCCAAACCGAACCATTCTAAGATTGTATGAGTCTATAATTGGAAAGAGCATTCCCATGCAGACTTTTGCTTAGAAAAACAAAAAAATCTATCAGAACTGTTGCAGGAATAAACAACCCTTGGAAAACTTAAGGTCAGAGTTTCAGGCTCAGGGGAGTCTTATACATCTGAGAAAATGGGACAACTGGAAATATGGAAACAATCCGAAGTTGCCATGAAGTGCTCTCTGCAACTTGCTGCAAAGCTGACAGACATCTACATCTCTTTATGCTACTCCTGTGCTTAACAACAAAAATAACTAAATAGCTTTAGTTATCTGAGCTGTGAAAGAACAGCCACATCACATGGCAAGTCCCCTAAGGTGTCAGGACTGAAACTGGGCTCTAGAGAGCCCAAAAAGATGGCAACTTCACCACTTGTGGTGAAGAACAAGAAGTCTCTTTCAGTCCCACAAGCAGAACTTATCCATGAGCACAGGATTGCAGCAACAAAACATCTTCAGCAAAACCGACCCTTGCACCATCAGCTCAGCACAGCGAAACTCACAGCTGCGGGGTCAGCTCCCAGGAGATGGGGTGGCATGTGCATTGTATAGTCCTCTGAGACCTTATGGAACTACCTCTGGCCTCTACAGCAGGTGGGCTGGAGCTCTTGACTCCAGCCAAACCTCCAGCTCAATGTCTTATTAAAGTAAGTCCTTACATAACACTGCTGACTCATTATGGCAGATGCCATTTGCTGCTTACAAGAGAGGGAAAGGAAGCTTCTGAGTAGGAGGGACCTCCAGATGCAAAACTTGGTGATAAGGAGTGATGTCCCATCGCTTCGAGAGCACAAATGTTACCCAATGGGCCAAACACCGAACAGGAGGAGAATTCTGAACTTTTTAAAGCAGTTTTTGATGTCACCACTTAACTCACCAACAGCTACCAGAAGGACATTTAAGATAATTTTCCTTTTAAATTTACTATAAGGAACAGTACCTATTGGCCAAAGCTGCCTTTGAAGTGACAGCTGGGGTATATACATGAGTTTTGACCTGTTCACAATAGGGGGATCAGGAAACAGGTAGCCAGTACTGTAGATAAAAATGCTGTCATTGTTATGTTCATATTTGCTCCTGATCCATCTGCAGGAAACCTTCAAATACAAAAAGTTATTAAATCCAGAAACAATAAATTATCTACAAGGAAAAGGGAGAAGAGGCAGCTCCTTTAATCTCCCAATAAAGCAGCAAAGGAAATTGCATCATACCCAGATGGGAGACCGATGTGGCCAGCCAGCCAGAGGGATCGGTGCGTTGGCATTAATGGCATTGCTTCCACAGATCCAAACAGACAGACACTAGCTATAGAGAAGACGGCCAAACTGAATGCCTAGATCCAACTCCCTCTTGGCCGTCCAAGAGTCTTGATGCAATTTTTGTATCTGGTTACTACTTCTCATACAAAGCGCATCAAACCCCTGGCCCTAACCATCCTCACACATGGAAGGGAGTGAACTTTGCCACTCAGACACTTTTCTAATGTGGTTCTCAAGCAATCTGGGAAAGGAAAGTTATAATTCTTTTTCCCCAAGTGTAAAACCCACCAACTTTACAAAGGAAAGCTGAGCTGAAAAACTACACTTGTCTTAATTTTCAGGGCAATGTAAAAATAAATGAGAAACAGCTTTTTGAGTGACTTTTTTTTTTTTTTTAGTGCTGCAGTCTTTCTTTTTCTGATCCATTATCTCATCAGTAGCAACACAATTTATTGTCTGGCCCCCTTCCACAAGCTCTCTGGGTCAGATAGTGGTATTTGCTTTCATATAACAAATATGGTTGTTAACCAGAAAGAAGCAGATGTTTATCCCCAGAATGTTCCCTACATAATCCCAAACCCCTGTCACCGAGGTTACTTCTGTCTGAATTAAGTCCATTTAAAAACCTGCCTGAAGTAACTACTCTAGAGACCAACAAGTAACTGTTACTTAGTGGAGGATGATGTCCTCTGGCCTTTGTTCCCTCTGGCCATACCCCTTACCATTCACACCTCCCCAAACCAGAGTAAGTACTGACAAATCGGAGGAGCGCTTGGTCTACCCTCCTTATTGCCAAGTAAAGGGTTTTTTCTGTGCATCAGCACGCCTGAAGACTTAATGCATGGAGCCCCAGTACACTGTTTTCCTTGACCCAGATGTAGTGACTCTTCAAAAAAAAGAAAGGAAGAGCAGAAACCAACAGGAAGCTGTTTTCACAGCCATCTAAATGAAGGCAGATGATCTGCCACTGCCTGAGACCAAGCTCACAGACAGCTACTACAGAGCCACCGAGAAGCAGTTACTACTGCTCATCTGAGCCCCCCAAAGCTCTGATCCACCATCTGCCTTCACTCCATCCTAACTGCAGTTTCGTGCTCAGCATGGAGCATCCTATAGCACAGACGGCCAAGGCGTTGCTGCTCACTCTGCTGATACAAGTTCCAATTTAAGGGAGCAGTTACTCACCGTGCCTAAATGGGCCATTCCTAAGGATCTGCTGGAAAGCCGGATACAAGATCAAAGCCAAATGTAGATCTAACCCCAGAGAAGCAGAACAGACATTAACAGCAGTGACAGGGAGCTCCAAATTTCTGTAGGGACCGCAGCACCTACCTAACAGCCTGAATGACTTGGCATGGCAGAGGTTAACTCAAAAGGCCACAGAAGGGAGGAAAAACATTTTAAATCAGAGGCAGGAATATTTATTATCTAAAAGAAAAAAACTCCCTCTCCTTTGGGATCTGCCTTGGTAAACACAGAAGACACAAATCAACCTAATCGCCCAGCCAACCCCTCACCCCACATCCAGCCAGTGCTCGGAGCCGGTCCCCTTCGCTCTCTCCGGCAGGACTCTCTGCAGCTTTCCTTCTCTGATGTTTGTTGACATTACTGGCTCCCTTTGCTGACATTGGCAGCTTGCTCAAACCTTTGTAAAACTTTTTTTTTTTCTTGGATCTACTTAATCTATCTTATTTTTATCCCATCTGTGAGAAAAAACGGCCACAGCACAAACCGATCTGCTCAGCAAGACTGCCAGCTTCGCGGATCCCATGACCTCCTAGCTAGGTTGCGGCAATGTTTTCTGTTTATCTGGTGCCGCTCTTGTGCGCTCACCCATGTCCTATCCCCAACGCAGCATGCATTTGCAAGTTCTCCTAACAGCCTCTTTCAAGGTGAATTAAGTGTGTCTCATGCATATATTGCTGAGTCTGGACTTCCAGACCTTTCTTTTCCATATAAAGTTTTAAATAGGTTTAGATTGAAAATTTTCCTGAGGGATCTCACGTGTTCTTCATACATGGGTTCTGTAAATGAAGTTGGATTCACTCCCTGAGAGAATACACTACAGCTCAGGGTGTCCCAAACAAGGATACACGGACCACCAATGTCACATACACTGCTTGAAAGGGACAGAGGCCAAGAAGAGAGCACTGGCTGTACTCATGACAGTTGCTGGCAAGGGTGGAACTACCACTGCCAAGGATGGTACCACTTGAAAAACAAATGTGGGACACCTCCTGTAATTGGCGTGGGAATTAATTCAGGGAAACATAGAATCATAGAATGGTTTGGGTTGGAAGAGACCTTAAGGATCATCCAGTTCCAACCCCCTGCCATGGGCAGGGACACCTTCCACTAGCCCAGGTTGCTCAAAGCCTCATCCAGCCTGGCTTTGAACCCCTCCAGGGATGGGACATCCACAGCTTCTCTGGGAAGACTGTGCCACTGCCTCACCACCCTCACAGGAAAAAAAATTCTTCCTAATATCTAATCTAAATCTACCCTCTTTCAGCTTAAAACCATTACCCCTCATCTTATTGCTACACTCCCTGATAAAGAGTGACTCCTCATCTCTCCTGTAAGTGAAAAGTCTATGGCTGCCGTTATCCAGGAGGATGAACTGAACAGTCTCACCTGTTCTTTTTCACCTTTTATTTAGGTACCTGTGAAAACACCTGGGTTCGCCTACATTGTGGGATGGTGGCCAGCAATGGCTGCTCCACACAGGGCCATGCTGGCTTGTCAAGCGCTGGAAACTCTCCAGGACACAAGGAAGGTGAGACTGTTTCTCTCCTGCTGCCCCAGGTAACGCTATGTTTGTATTAAGTCTATGATTTGGAGACATGAATGATGTGTCATTATCACAAGGAGATCTGCAAAACCACCGCAAGCAACTGTTTGTAAATCTGTGTGTGTTTGTTGAGTCCAAAGATTCGTAAATATTTTCCCACCAACTGGAAATACATGAGTCAGTGACTATAACAGGCATATAACCACAGGTTTTACAGGAAGGCAGAAAGACATCATCCTTTTTTAAATCAATATTTTTAACCAAAATTTCCTTTAGTAAATCAGTAAAGCAAAGATTTTTTTTTTTAAAGCACCTACTTAAGCACTTAAGTGTCCCCACTTCCGAATGAAGGAGCAGGACACAAGATGGTCCTTCTATTAGCAAGGACTGACGGGTCAAGCTATACTCCTCCACCACTTCACCTTCTTATAAAAAAAATCCATGGCCCAGCTTGCCCAACATTAGAAAATTATTTTCATCTATACATAATTAAAAAATCTGCTAAACTTTGAATATTTATCTCTTATTTTTATTTTTCTCTTTTTTTTTTTTTTTTGCTGGCTCACTGGCCAGCATGGAAATGTACAGGTACGGATCATCTTCATTTTTTCACAGACTGTCTCAGCCTTACAGATGAAGGAGTGCTGCTCCAGATGATGCTTCTGGAGGGTGATCTCCTTGGCACATCGAGGAGGTAAGAGTTGAAGGTAAGAGTCTTCTCAAGATAACAGGAACATTGTGCTTCCTCCACCTCAAGAGACACTATAAGTGCACCGTGCACCTACTCAGCCCCTCGCTAGTAGCACAGCACAGTCCTTAATGCTGAATTAATTCCAAAGAACCAGAGTACATGGAGTTCTTGGGGAGAGGGACGCAAGTACTGCATTTTAAGTTCTCCTGGAAAAATGCAAAAGTGGTATTTCTTTGGAGTTAATGTCTTTTCCTGCTGCTCATTCTGGCTGGAGGCATCTCTTGTCTTTCCTGATCAGCATTCATCTGTTCCTTTCCAAAACGCAGGAGATAAAGGAGATACCTCCTGTGTGATTGGGTAGGAAAGGTGTCATCCACACATGAGGCAGGGAAACATGAAAAATCTGGAATGTTCACTTAATCAAATTATCACCGAACTGCAAGTCATTTCTAACCACTAATCACCCACTGCCTGCAAACTACACTGAACAAATGTAAATGCACAAAATCTGGTTGATGAAAGCCTTGAAATGTAGATCCTGGGAAGTCTGTGAACTCTAACAGTGGAGAAACAAAACCACAGTTTCTTTTTGTAACTCTGATCCTACTCTAGGGGTAATACACAGGAACACGTAACAGATCTTTACTTCCTATTTTCTTATCAAGGATGCCAATTTAAACTCTTTGGAAACAGCACTGTATCTACTCTATGCTGTCTGTCCTCCAGAATAGATCAGATGTTATTTAAATAAATGCATGCTAGAATTTTTCTACAATGCCTCCTGGTAAACAGCAGCCTTAACGAGCCTACATTTGGACTGAAAGGGCCAAAAAAGCTGAACTGAAGTCAAACGGAACAATTTGGTATCGTCCTACAGCGCCAAACTCTGTGTAGTGATAGATCAAATAGTGAGAAAGAACAAACGAGAGATCAGAGATGTTCCCCCACAAAACTGCAGCCTGCCTTAGCAGTGATTTCTCTTTGTCCTTTGAACCTTATATGAAAGACTTCTCAACATGTATTTCATCACAACAACACAGGAGTTGAATCAACTGCCCAGCCATGGACAAGAGGGAAAGCACCCCACAGGCACCCCCAAACAGTCCATGTCCCCTCCTGAGGAGTTATGAGCAAGTTTCCTTCATATTTCTCTAAGTCGCATGGTTCAATGGAAACAAAAAGGTAGAACTAATTCTCTTAAAAGCCATAAAGATTTTATGTTAAGTTTTCCTATACTATGAGTATTTAATCTGTAGGTCCTTATGGCCCAAAGTGATTTTGCAGATGAAATATCAAGTCGTTTTCTGTAGACCACAATTCAAACCCTGATGGAGGTTCACATTTTCCCTGTAGTCATCCAGTCCCTACAGTCCCCATCATAAAACTTCTGCTCAAAAGCAAGACCCCAAGCTTGGCAATTTGGCAAAGGAGAGGATGGAAGAGATGATGTGGCTCTTCAGCTGCCTACCTTGCAGCCAGCTCTTGAAACTGTAATTGCCCAGAAATAAAATGTATGCAAATTCAGAAAAGAAACAGGACAAAAACCACAACACATGTAAGTTCTATCCATTCATCAATAAAGCAAGAGCAAATACTGATGAAACAGGAGAAATTTCTTTTTTTTTTTTTGAGACACAGTTTAGAATCTGCTTTTTCTTCCAGGGTCAACAAAACCTCCGGTTTCAAACCTCTACATATATGCTTTGGGAACTAGCATGCTGTGAGGTCTCACCACAGATAGCATGTCTTTTCTCAAGCAAGATGTACAACAGAAAGTGATGGAGATTTTTTCCAGCCTTCCCTCATTAATAACACAGAGCAGTCACTTAGAGCTTTCCCTTTTTGCAGAATGTTGCAAGCAAGAAGGAATGAAACTTCTGACAGGTGGCTTTGAGGTAGCACTCCCATTTTGCAATTGGCTAAGATGACCTTCCTACCATCATGAATGATGCACTGGTGGAGGACACAGGCTTCTCAGCTCCTCCAGCTGCACTTAGTCATCCCCTCAGATCCACAGTGGTTCTGAGGGCTGCAGGGGCACATCAGGCCCCAAAGAGCCACCGCAATAGGGCTATAATTTAGGGTGCTTGTTTCAAAATACGCTGCTGTGAAATAACTACTGCATTCAGCTCTGGGGCCTCCAACATAAGAAGAACATAGGTGTGTTGGAGTGAGTCCAGAGGAGGACCACAAAGACAGTCATAAGGCTGGAGCATCTCGTCTGTGAGGACAGGCTGAGAGAGTTGGGGTTGTTCAGCCTGGAGAAGAGAAGGCTCTGGGGAGACCTTAGAGCAGCCTTACAGTGCTGAAAGGGGGCTACAGGAGAGATGGGGAGGGACTCTTCATCAGGGGGGGAGTGACAGGAAAAGGGGTAACAGTTTTAAGCTGAAAGAGGGGAGATTTTTATTAGATATCAGGAAGAAAACTTTTACTGTGAGGNCTGCCCATGGCAGAGGGGTTGGAACTCTTTAAAGTGATCTTTAAAGTCCCTTCCAACCTAAACCATTCTCTGCTTCTACGAACTCTTGGCTAACCAAGAGACACAGAAAGGCAAGTTAGGAAGTTTTATGTCAGTCTCTCAAGGTTGCTTCTTCCAAGCAGGTGGCTTTCTTCATATCTTTGCCTGCATTCCTGTATTTCCCAGAAAACACCTTTATTCCTTCCTCCACAGTTCAGGTTGGTTTATGCTGTTTGCTGTACACTTTCACTTCATCTCTGAGCTGATTCAAACTATATGACCTCTACCAGGAGAGGAAAGAGTCAAAGGTCATGAAGACTCTTATGCTATTTCTATAGTAGTGGATTAAACCACTCAGGACACAAGCACTGGTGCTGCAACTTGACTATCTGTGCTGTTATACAGCTACCTCACATGCTTTTAGTTCAAGCCAACCGGTTCAAGCAGAAACCCTATCAGTTCAGGGCAAATGGGTGCAGAGTCTTTAACGTTGTTGCAATGCCAGTGAAATGAACAAATTCGCTCCCTGGGTTGAAGCTAAAGGAATGAAATACTTGAGCCCTGCCTAAAATCACATGGGTCTGCTTGGCTCATCTGATGTCGTTCCATGGTGATTCACAAGCACTTCTCTGCCTTGCTTTCTGCTCTGCTGTGTGATGCTTGGCAGCGAGCTGCACAGTTAAAAGCTGTGCAGAGAGCAAACCAGGGCCATGGAGGGATGATTTATTTTTTTTTTTAAGCAAGCTCCTGCCTCACAGACACAAGTCTAGAAAATTACAAAGCAGGCAAGGTCTGGACAGAATCAGCGAATATTTAGTGTTGTTGGAAAATAAAGTCAGATTGCATGGTGTGATAGCCACATGATCCCCTTCCTAACATGCATCATTTATCCTATTAACAACAACAGGCAGTGTCCTGCATGCTGCTATTGCAAATACTGATTAAGGTCAACAATACTTCTCAGGATTGTAGCATGTCCTTTGCACCTGCAAAAGCTGAGCTATGGAAAGTTGACTTCAGGCCACATTTAATAGAAGCCTTACCTTGGTGTCACAATAATGAACCTGTAGACATCCTGCCCAGCAGCATGACCCAGAGCACCTCTCTTAAGTGTTCAAGCATCCTACATGGTCAAAAGGAGAGCACTGAATTTCTGAGGAGTGACTCAGAACCCGTAAGCGTACATGTACGGTCCAGAGAGACAGGGTGTCTGTGCAGGGCAATTAGGTGTTCCCGCGTACCGAGTGAGAAACTGCTGAGAGCCAGATACCTGGAAACACCAAGCCCAGGGATATATCTGAATAGGCGACCTACCTCCTGGATTGGTCCTCTCAGAAACTGCTTGACATGGCAGAGAAGCCTTTCCTAAATATCAGCTGAATGCTCTCACTAGTGGTGCACGAGATGTTCACCGTGTGACAGCATCCACGTGAAGGAGAGGTGATGCAGACCCATGCAGGAAGGTGCAAGCAGAAGGTGGAGGCTGACTTGACTACTGTCACGGTGCCCATGGTGTACTCCTTCCTCTCTGGGGAGGGTTTCTGCTGCCACTGCTGCCGTTCCTACATGCAACCTCTGTTTTACTGCAGTTGGCCAGGAGGAGTTAACATACCTGGCAGGTTTGCCAAGCCAGGGCTTCTTCAAGTACACAAACAAAAAGGAGGGAATTCCCAATTTTCTATTTGTTTGCTTTTTAAACAATAAGACTCAACACTGAAAGCTATTTAGACTCTGGCTGACCCAATCTCACACCCAGAGCCTCCCTACAGGATAACAGTTGCAGGTTTTGGACGGAGAAGAGAGGTGACAATCTTTTGGACACAAAACTCAGTAGACAAGAACCCTCCTTGCATGCTCAGTCCTGTTCAAACCATACTGTTCTTAGCAGAGAGCAGAAAACACTTACAGACTTCTTCAAGAAAAGAAATAAGGAAGCAAGGAGGACTGTCACCAGCAGTTGATCCCTCCCTGCTTCCAGCTCCTGCTTGTGCAAGAGAGATAAAAGGAGCTTCCCTGCACTTCGGACAGATCTTTACCCCTTCGTTACTCTCCACACCTAGTACCTAGCACCACACGCTGCTCTGACATTCATGCCATCATTGCTCTCAGGAGAGCTGTTTGTACTTGCTCTCTAATCAGCTCCAAATCTGCTAAATGCATTCATCTGATGGCAAGCATTGCAGAGGAAAAGAAATAATAAATTTAAGTTTACAGTCTGCCAACTGTTCCAAAAACCAGAGCATTGTAGATAGTAAATAGAGAGAAACAACAAAACAGGAGTCAGAGGAATTTGAGTCTTTCATGGCCACTGATGTAGTAAATCAGCACTGCAGTTATACACAGCCAAATGTAGTGTAAAGTAATATGTCTGAGGGAAGGGACTGAACCTGAAAGCCCATATTTAAATGTGACATTCATGCACTACACTAGCCAGGGAAAGGAAGCTGATTTCATTAAAGAAAAATAAATCTCTGAAGACTATCCAGTCCATGTATGCATTAATAAAGAAGAAGGGGAAAAAAAAAAGGAATCCAAGCATAATTTGCATAATTTTAGGATATATCAGAGGGGAATCACACTGACTGGTAAAATAAAAGTAGCACAAGATGTATATTATTAAGCAAGTGAAATTAAGTCCATCTGGGAAAATCCAGAAGAGCGTCTCACAGGTAGTGTGTCAGGTACCACGGTGGATAAGATTTAGGCTTCACCTGTTGTTGTCTCTATCCTTAGCCCAGTGACTGAAGACCAAGAAGCAAGCTCAGATTTAATTAGCAAGCTCTCTGGGTATATTTAAGTTAAGGTAGTGCCTGCATAATTTAAATTACGGCAACTTCAGATGTTCTCAGCTTTGTACTGCATCAGTCCCTGTAGAAACAACCCCCCCTCCGACAGACAGTCAAAGAGGACAGAGCAGGGGGTGGTGGTCTTTCCATTGACAAAGGTCAGGGGAGGAGGAGAACTCTGAAATATCATGGTCACAGAGGAAATCAGAGAGCCAGATCTGGCGGGGGTTTATGGCCACGGAAAACCTCTGAGACACTCTCCAAATTGCAGGTACAAAAATGTGCCTGCTCCAGTGAAAACCAGCTACTGCTCGTATGGAAAGGGACAACTCTGTGCTCCTCAAGGTAAGAGCAAACTTTTTCTGGCCAAGGACAATGGAGGAAAACTTGATTTTAGTGACCCTGCAGTTNGGCGGGGGTTTATGGCCACGGAAAACCTCTGAGACACTCTCCAAATTGCAAGTACAAAAATGTGCCTGTTCCAGTGAAAACCAGCTACCGCTGGTATGGAAAGGGACAACGTGCTCTGTGCTCCTCAAGGTAAGAGCAAATTTTCTCTGTCCAAGGACAATGGAGGAAAACATGATTTTAGTGACCCTGCAGTTCTGCAATGCTGCAAATGGCCTGGGGTGCATTCAGAGGGACTCATCCCCAGCAAACCACTGGGAACTTGCATCAGGAAGGTGAGATCCCAGCAGCTTGAGCCGGGATTCCCACCAGTGGCTCTGCCGAAATCAGGTATCTCTGGGCAAACATGCCAACGCTTCCTCAGAGGCCAAGTTTACTCTCAGTGGGGAAAGAAAACCTTTCACAGTTACCAGATTAAGCTGATCAAGAACTAACAAGAACTGGAGAAGCAACAGGAGTGGCCTCCTCCACTCTGCCTCCAGAGGAAAAGCTGGTTTTTATTACAAAATTCCAGCCTTGAGCTTCCTCCCACAGGATAGACCAAGGAGGCCCAGACTTGTACGAATTAACCAAAAATAACACTTCCAGGGAGGGAGAGGATGACTGAGGGGATTGCTGATGGAATACAGAGGCCTCTCACCTCCTTCTCCCCAGTTCCACTCCAGAAGAGGTCAGGAGTAAGGAGGAAAACCTCTGGATTTGAGTTCTCCAGTGCCTTTAGTCGATTTACTGGGAAGCAAGCAGCTGCCACGACCACATCAGGCAGCTCCAAGCAGTGGACAGAAGAACAAAAACTGTCCTTCCAGCCTCAGCATTAATCCATGTTAAACATCTGTGGGTTGCACGGTGGCAAGGCTCAGACTGATAGTGATCTTCAGTTTCCAGCAGCAAATATGTTTAAAAATAGCCAAAGCAAACAGGATGCTGTTTGGAGAGGGAAGGAGGCATGCACCTTTTCAGCTGTGTTTGGCCAGCAGCGGGGACATCATCTGGTCGATCCTGACCGTCTCCACTACACATCCTCGTTGCCATGGCATTGTCCCACAAACAGAGCAGGGATCAACAGCTCCCTGGAGCAAGGAGGCGAAGACTGTCCTCAGGTCGTGGCATTGCATTAGAAGGAGGAAAACAAGAGATTTGTGCAGGCGAGCTGAAGACTCACTAGAGCATGCAAATGTTACCTTAATTTGTGCATCAGCACTTAAATACCACAAGAACTGGAGCTATGGAAGAGCAAAGCAAATGAACACAGTGTGCCTGATCCAGCCTGGGGAGACAGCCAGGACAGAGCTGGGAAGCACCCACAAGCGTTCGCAGGCCAAGGGGCCAAGGCTACCCCAAATGCTGCTGCTGTTCCCCATGTGAACTTCATCAGAAACTGAAGCAGATGGCAGGCAACATGCTGCTGGGCAGCACCTGAGCAGCCGACCCTACCTGCAGTGCTGCACTCATCTCTGGGGCCACCAGCATGAGAAGGACATGGACCTGTAGGAGCAGGTCCAGAGGAGGCCACAAAGATGGTCAGAGGGCTGGGGCACCTCCCGTATGAGGACAGGCTGGGAGAGTTGGGGTTGTCCAGCCTGGAGAAGAGAAGGTTCCAGGGAGACCTTACCTCTCGTCCTATCACTAAGTATTTAAGCTAAAAGAGGGCAGATTTAGATTAGATATCAGGAAGAAATATTTTACTGTGAGGGTGGGGAGTCAGTGGCCCAGGTTGCCCAGAGAAGCTGTGGATGCCCCATCCCTGGAGGGGTTCAAGGCCAGGCTGGATGAGGCTTTGAGCAACCTGGGCTAGTGGAGGGTGTCCCTGCCCATGGCAGGGGGGTTGTAACTCAGTGGTCTTGAAGGTCCCTTCCAACCCAAGTCATTTTATGATTCTGTGATTCTAAGATCCTTGGAGCAACCTCAGGCAGGACAGGCAGCACCACACCAAGCTTAAGCAGTGAAGCAGGGAAAGACAGCTCAGAGGAACACCAGAGCCATGAGTGATGGGAGATGTCTCCTGGAGACCTCAGTGGCTACCATAGGCTTGTGGAGCAGCAAAGGGTCTGGCTCAGGTACTAGAAGTAGCACAGACCCGCTCCTCTAGGCTGTTACAAAGCAAGGCTTGTTCGCCCTGCCCTTGTGCAAGGCAGAGAAAGGGGGAAGGGAAGCACGTGCCCACCCCACCTTCTTGCAGGGAGTCTTCATCACCTGAGTCCTCTTACAATACTGGTTTCCCCACTGCAGCGACGTGGCCACAAAGAGAGGCTTTACTCAAGGTAGTACTTTGGTGAGGTAATCTAAAACAACAGGATTAAACTGAAACAGACAATTTATGTTGTGCAACAGGAAATATTTGCAGACAGTAAAATCTGTTGCGCTCTAGAGCACGTTCCCAAGGTAAGCAGCAGAACTGGAATCTCCATCTCTTGACTCATCTGTCAAGGCTACATGAGCACTGAACGTGTGGTGTAGAGAACACCCTCACACAAGGAGAGAGCTGCAACAGGGACCCTGGTCTTCAGCATTTGCTTTTACACAGAACAAGGTTCCACTAACAGAACAAAAAGCTGAGATTTGGGGCAAGCAAGAAAGCCAAAAAAGCCAGAAAGGTCTTGGTGGTACTCAGGACCCTTCAGTTCCCACCATGATCTCACCCTGAGTGGGTTTCTTGTCTTACTTTTTCCTTTGCAAGTCACAGAAAAAAACAGATATGAAGTGACTGATCCCTATCTGCCTTCAAGTGCTGAAAATCAGGAAGATTTTCACTGAAATCAGTGGAGTGATGCCAGCTTAAAAAGGAGCGGCTTCACTTTTAGATCTGAAATAATTAAGGATGAAATTATGCTCATCTCCCACGATAGCACCCATAGGTGAAGTTTTAGGATAGTTTAGAAACAGACTACCCAAAACTGCATTTGAGACAGAAGCTCATCTCTCAACACCTACACATAAAGATGGATTTCTAAAGGACTTCAGATCCCCTCCACCCTCCAGGCACCCAAAAACAGCACCTGAAGCACAGGTAGCCCCCCCCCTCAGTCACCGTGCACAGGCAGTGATTCAATTCACCTCAGAGCTGAGCTGTCAGTAGGACCTCTGCAAAAACCTGTCTGTCACTCCATTCCCTTGCATATAAAGCACTGCAGAGCACAGGTCCAGGTAAGTACTGTTTCTTCAGCTCCTTAGAGGTGCTGGGAGTGACTCCTGCTACAGCTTCTCTCCTCCTTCTGTTACATGAGCTCATTAGCCTCTTGGCTATGTCTCTGCTGGTAAACTAAACCGTGCCAGAGCCCATTCTTTAGCCCTGAAGCCAACTGGCACAGCCTAACGCCTACATGTTATTAAAACTCTTCTGAAACAAGGTGGTTGCATCCAAACTGCCTTTCTGAAGTGTCCTGGCCCGTACTAACTCCCAGCAAAACCCAAAAGCTGTCCCAGACCAACCCATGTGTATTACCAGTGTGGCAGCACCGGTGTGTATCACCAGTGTTGCAGCACCAACCATCAAGACCAGCTGTGGAGAATGCTGAAAGGGAAAAATATTTTTTGAAAAATCCGTAAGGAGGAGCACAGTGCTCAGAAAGTCAGGGAGGTAGGAAGACCCAAAAAAAGCTTTGCCTAATCAATCTGATTTTTTGAGAAATGCACCTTTCATGTAGGAACTGTGAAACAATCTTTGAGCTTTTACCTAGAAACCAACACCAGGCAAAGCTGTCAGCAACGTCTCCTGGGTCCCCCATTGCTAACGGCAGCAAGACAAGGGATGCCAAGGCTGGGCAGGGAGCTTGAACTTTCCCCGGCCATGGGAGGTGACGTGCCTCAGCTGGAGGCCAGGGCAAAGGACTGATGTGCCCAGGGTGTGCCCAAATCTCCCTTCCAACCTTCCCCATCCTGTACCTTCTTCCACTGCAATCCCACTGGGAAAGGGGGGTGAGGGGGGAGGGCACAGAGGACTCTACTGTAAAACTAACATAAAACAAGGACAAACTGGGGAAGGAACATGAATCAAGCAATGACTTACAGATAAACACACTGTACGCAAAGCCTTAGGATCATTTTTCCCAGGGCCAATTCAAAGGCTTCCCCCCCCATTTATAACCAGCTGGTAAATACTGTACATACAACTGACTTTTCTAAATGCTGCTGAGCAGCTGGAGGTGTTGAGAACTACTCCTGCCTGGGAAGACCCTGGGGTTGTGCAGCACTGACTCTATCTGCCGGTGTATAATGCTCTGCAAGCACTTTTTTTTTTCCCCCTCACTTACTGACATGTTTAAATTTACTGCCCTGTGTCAGTGAGTTCAAGAAAGCCTTTTAACTCTGAAAGCTCCAGGAACCAGCTCCAGCACATGTTTCAGGATTTAGCCGTCAGTTTGTTACGCCTTGTTTGTCCAAGAAACAGTCAAGACCGAACGAGTCAGGAATGACAGAAATAGTACATGAAGTCACAGTCGCTCCGCTTTAAAGCACAAGCATTTGTGTCATTTTCCTACCAAATAAATAAATATATGTGCCTTTAGCGAGCAAATAAGGAAATGGCAGAGGAAAGGCATCACAGGCAGGTTTTCACAGATGCCAGCTGATTTGTGCCCGCTCCTCCAAGCGACTGTAATACAGTTTCCCACAAGTATCAGTTCTTTCTGGTCAGAAAAGCAATCGCTGGGACCGTACACACCCACAAACCCCGTGAACGCTACCGCAAACAAGCCCTGGGAAAAACCTGTAAACACTAGACTGAAGCTGAAAGACAAACAGAAGTGAAAACGCCAAGCACCCCCTGCTCTTTCCCAGCTTCTGTACAGCCCCACACCACTTTCTCCCTCCCTAAAATATCTCTTCTTTTTTCATCAGTCACATCAAGCTACCAGCATCTGCAAAACAGCATCTATGCCAGCCCTCGCAGATGCTGACCTCTCCGATGGAGTGAGACCCACGCCGGGCTCCCTTTGCCATCCCTCCCACACGCCGTGGGACCACATCGCAGCCCCTCGCCCACCCCAACATGCAGCACCCCATCCAGACCACCTGCGTGGATGTGACTATGGCCATCGATGGCAAAGTTCCCAAGAGAGAAGTATGGTTTTGCTCTCACCGCCTTCAGTTCGTAGCAGCCTGGGAAGTACAGCTGAGCTGCTCGGAGAGAAGAAAGTTGCTTTCACCGTTCGGTTCTTCGGCGTTGCCGGCAGCAGGCTGGGAGCTGAGCCCGTGGGGACAGCGAGAGCAGGAATGCGGTGTGACAGGAGGGAGCGTGAGGTATGCCCCTGCCTTCTCACATCCTCCCCAAAAGCCGCCAGCCGGGAGGGCGGACGCCGTGTGCGTCTGCGGGAGGAGAGGAGAGCGGAGCGGAGAGCGGGAGCGAGTGTCGAGGAGGGCAGCAACAGGAAATGACACAGAAACTTCACCAGGCTCCAACCCAAACTTGGCCCCTGACATGAAAGAAAGGGGGAGGCAATTTGGGGGGTGGTGGTGTAGGGGAGGTGGAGAAGAGAAATTTTTCCCCCTCATTAACCAGCCTAAAAATTTGCTGAGTGGAAAAAAAAAAAAAAAANNNAGCAAAACAGCACTGTGACAAGTTTTATTAAAGCAAGGAATGAAGAGGGGGGGTGGAGGGGGATTCCCGTCAGAGTTTATTTATTTGAGCAGGAGTGGTGTGATGATGTTAGACACCGAGAGCAAAACGCCCTTTTCAGTGGCTTTTCTAAACTCCTCCAATGCTCCAGCTTGTGCCTGAGGGCAGGAAGGAAAGTCCCCATTGTCCCCGTGGGTCAGCTCTGCCTGCCAGAGCCCGGCTGGTTCTGCCTGGGTCTCGGCACTTGGGGACAGCAGAGGAGATGGGCCAGGGCTGCTGGGGTACTGTGCCCAGCCTGGTGAGTGGCACACAGCTCCGCACACCTCGGGGACAAGGCAGGCAGCAGCCCAAGCACCAGTGAGGCGTGACAATGGCATGACCCACAGAAGTAGAAAATTACACTGGGCATGCAGTCAAACCGTTGCCTTGATGGATGCAATATAATGGTTTAAATTGAACAAAGCTGGATGGATATCTTCCAGCAAGGTAAATCCTCTGAATGCCTCCCTACACGCTGGGTACGAGGGGATAATGGTTATTGAACTGGGTCGCAGTTTTTAAAGCATCTTTTAGAACTATCACCGTGGATGCACATGTCCTTGCAGGGCAGTCCAGACTTAGCTCGACTTTAGACTCTCTGCAAAACCCAACTGCCTGTGCAGTAGGCAGTGCAGAAACCCTTTGGCAGGAGCCCATGGGACTTTCTAAGGAGCCCTCTTG
Source organism: Syrrhaptes paradoxus (assembly GCA_013400615.1). Taxonomy (NCBI): domain Eukaryota; kingdom Metazoa; phylum Chordata; class Aves; order Pterocliformes; family Pteroclidae; genus Syrrhaptes; species Syrrhaptes paradoxus. The sequence goes on from VZTO01027627.1 coordinate 24,861, forward strand.
TCTTCCCAATTTGGGACCCACAACACTGCTGTAGGATGGATGTGATGTCCACACAACAGGTCACTATAGACTGAGGAGCCGGTCAAATGGAAACTTTGCACTTGGAAGTAGGTGAACCACCCCTCACCCTGCTCAGAGATGATCTGCCAGATAGGATATAGGGACAGTTGGAACCCAGGCTTAAGCTCAGATTCAGCTTTCCTGGCAAAAAAATAGTTGTTCTGGTCACAAGTATGGAAGTGGTGGGAGCAAATTTTCCTTAAAATTATGCTTAGTCAGGTTAAAGATGGCTTCACTGACATGTCTCCTCTCTCCAAACAGTTTAGTAGAAATATTTCTCATAAAATAAGAATTTAAAAATATTCCTATTTAATAGGGATATCTTAAAGCCAGGTGAGATCACTCCTTTGATCATTACCATCACCTGGTCTGACCTCCTGCAAAGCTGAAGCCACAGAGTGATGTCCTAAATCAACTCCAGAACTGCTACAAACTATGGCACATCTTTCAGGGACACATCCCACCCTGAATCAAAGACTTTCAGCAAAGAACAATCTACCCCAGGTAAGTTATTTCAGTGGCCTCACCCTGTCAAGAAGGGCTGCCTTTTTAATCCATATTTTTCTGGCTTCACTCTCCACCCTCAGCCTTGGCCATCACCCATCGATTTGCTCCAAGAAGTAACAGGCAGGGAAGGGCTGCAGCCCACCACGGCACAGCCCAAACTCAGTTTACCCTCAGCACAGCAGGAATATTTCAAGCCCAGGCATAGGTGATTTCCCCCTGATATTTTGTCAGAAAGCACCCAGGCCATGCAACTCCAGGTGGAAACTGAAGCCTGCTGTTCCCTTGCCACATAGGCTCGACCTTACAAAACCACAGACAGGTTATCTCATAACCTTGTCCTGAATAACTAAAATTAGCTGAGCTTTTTTAGTCTCTCACAGTAAGGCAGATTTTACAGACAGACCACAAATCCTGCCTGTCACTCTTTCGAGATCCATTTCCACTCCATTAAAATCCTTTTTGAAATGTGCCTACCAGAACTGGATGTGGTCTCACGGTAATGATCTGTAATGATCTCACCTATGCTGTAAATTCTTGACACACTTAGACTGGTATCCAGCTGCTCCACCAGAAGCATCTCTCTCTTTGCTGTGCCTTTGGGAATGTGGTAACGTGTTAACAAGCTGAATTAGGGATTTATTGTTATAGTATCGTTTTACTCCAAACTTCACCCTTAAATACAAAACACTTTAAAATTTGGCATTTATACAGTGTTCAACTTATGCTTTGATCCAAACAAGGGCTTTGACCTGCCTAACCTTTGGTGTATTTTTTTCACTCTTGTGAATGACTTGAGCACAATCTTGAGGTATCGGTTGTCACTCCCTTAACAAGAGGTTATTTTCAATTAATCAAAGAAATATAAACAGAGCCTTGTATTGAGTTCAAATAAGCTCCGAATACTTAGTCCCTTAAAACAGATGTCTAAGGCTGTGTCTCCTTTCAGATCAGAGCTGGTGTACTGTCAAGAAGAGGTCTTGCAGATCTGTTTGCTCAACAATATCAAAAAACTCCTATCAGCTCCAAACCCTGACATACTCCAGTGTGGCCCATTGAAGTCTGTGGACGGGGCAATCCATGATGCAGATAAAGGTATTGATGTCAAAATCAGCTTTGCAATGTCTTGATAGATTAGAGAGAACAGCAGAAAGGAATTAGATAGCACCATGTTATTTCAAAGTAAGGATAGCCCCGTATCAAGCCCAGCATACTGTACCTGTTTCCCCGTGGTTCTGATCCTGATAAAGTAAAATAATAAAAACAGAAGCTGATGGGACTGTAAGAGAGTGTTGGTGCACCTTGTAATGAACTAAACAGGGCCAGGGCTGGTCTTTGGCACAGTCTAGTCCCACGTACACTGGAGGCTAAATGCTCTTAACCTCCAAAAGAGAACGGCCCTATCCAGACCTCCTGTTGGGAGTGAGCTTTGGCCAATGCTAATGTTCAAGCCATGCCAGAGAGCTGCTGCTGGACTGGGATGAACAAGGACCACAATAAAATTTGAATCTGTGGATAAAGGTTTTCCAGTGGCAGGGCCCTGGTGATATTTAATTAACTAAACCAATTAACTATAATACAGCTAAGCTAAAATGATAAGTGTCCAAAAGCGCCACCAGACTTTTTCTTCATCCCAAGGCCTTGGATAAATGCAAGCTTGCCCCTATGTGTGTCAGACTTGTCTACACAGCTGTAACATCCTTATTTCTTGTACCTTAGATGCCAATTTTTGTCTATAAGCTGTCTGAGGTAAGGAGCACATCAACCCTTAGAGCTTTGTTCAACGCATAAGTGCGGCTCCTTAAATCCATGGAGTGGGATGTGTCTCCCCTCAGCTTAGCCATCTCAAAGGCAGATCTGAACTCAATACCTGTGCTGTCTCTCTGTAGTTAGCAAAGAGAGGCTGGCACTTGCAGAGGATAGTTTCTTATTATCCGAAAAGTTTAAGACAGGTGAGACAAATCACCTCCAGAGCTGCCCCTCCTGCTCCAGGGACTATAGAGGGAGCCTAGCTCTTTCAATATCAATAGCCAGTTTTTCAGTGTCTAACATGGGGGCCAAAAGTAAGATATGTGTCTGCCTGGCATAAAAGAGCACAGATGACTTCATCTCTATAAAATAAATTTAATAGAGCACTCACACCTTTTGATGCTTCTGAATGAGGTGGACTCTGATTAGGCCATTAGGTTTCACGCAGTTACTGATGGAGCCCAATAAGCTGTGTGGCACTGAAGCCATCTTCTCAGCAGGGCGTCTACTCTGGATTGCAAGATGTCAAGAGAGAGGATAAGTCACTGTGTCTTTCATTTGCTAATTATCCTGAGTGTAATAAATGAGTTTTCAATGTGCATTAATCTGGGGTAGCTTCCTGTAGTTGGTTTTGTTGTGTATTTATGTATATAATTAAATACCTCTTTGCTGGGTGCCATTTTCTCTTTCTAAAAATACTTAGTGTAATCAGTCTCCTTTCAAACTTCTGATAAACTCAGCTCACTCGCAAATAGCACCTGCAGCAACACCTGGAAAAGGTATGGGGCAACACATCAGGGAACAGTCACTTTGCAATTAGCTTCCTTGACAATGAACATCATGTTTCCATTTTTACCTAAAAATAAGACGAGTGGCAGAGAAAAGGTGTGTCTCAAAAGGACAGGTTTTGCCTGTTTACTCGTGAGGATGTGCAACATGCAATCCCTTTCTGATAGCCACTTACCTGTGAGGCATTTAGTTCTAAAAGGTTTAGCTGTCCTACCCAGACAAGCAACTAATGGGATTCTAGAGAGAAATAACACACCTTTGCATTTGGGTGCTATATAAAGGGAATGAATAAGGGCTTTGTTTTACTTGCTTGTCTTTGTTTGTCTTGCTTTATTTTCCTTTTTTTTTTTTTTTAATGAGAACTGCCCAGAGCTCAGTTTGAAATCCAGTGGCACCATGGTCCACAGTGGAAACCAGTGGGACCTGTGGATGAATGACCCACACTAGCCTGAATAGGGCTACAAGAGGGGAACCAATCTTTTTTACCCTGTTGGTAGATCTATAACTAAAATCACAACATTAATGATGTGCCAAAACTTTGTTTTTATTAGCTATACTCTCACCTTGTTTTATCATTGAGGGGAAACTACTTCTATGGGAAAGCCTATCTTAAACCACTTTACAGAAGCAGGATTAAGGTCTGGTGATTTCAAGAGGAAGGAACTTTTTTTTATTTAATACCTTTCATTTCATGGAAGAATGTCTGAATCTCAGAAGCAAAACCATAATGCCACAGAGATGAAGCCTTTTCTGCTTTTGCAATTTCAAAGAGATGACTGCAGTTTTCATACGTTAACATTAGATTACCTGCTATTTTATAAAAAATATTCCTATACCTTTCCAGGCATGCCTGCTCCTTCCCATATTATTTTTGGTATTTATGAAGCCAGCTACACAGACTTCACAAGCAAGTGACCTTTAAAAATGAATGAAGGTCTGTAACATTTACATCCTACGTATTTTACAGCAGGAGAAAAGCTGGTTTCAGCTTCTCCTGTCTCCCTGCTCCCCCAGCAACAAATAAGAATTGTTTCTCTCGAGTCCTTCCCTCTCCAGAAAAATCTGACCTACAAATGGCTTTCTCATAACTCAGCAGACTAGTTTAGTCCTCAGATGGATTTATCATTAACCACATAAGCACACGTTGTCCATTCTGTCCAACCTAATGAATGTGCTATAAATAAAATATCTCTAAGAGCAGGTTTCACCATACTTATCCAAGTTGTTGCTGCAAGTCCTTGTAACTCCCAAACCCACTTATGTTAGAAACATTAATCACTTGATTATAATTCAAAGCATCACCTCTCTACAGCTGAAACTCCCTAGCACTTGACTTTGGCTAGACCTCTAACCTCAACTTACCACTTTCAGGCGTACCTCCACATTTTCTTCTCCAGTTTGTCACTGATATAGGAAAGACATGGGAAGTCACTTTTGAAAGGTATTTTTAACCTAGGAGTGTCTCATTAAAAGAACTTAGTATGGAAACTCTAAAACAAAACCTTTCCCGTTTTACTGCTCGTAGCAATGTGAAAATACCAGAGGTGTGTTTCACCATAATCCATGTCATTTAAAACCCAAGCGATGTAAAGAAAAGGGAAATTCTTTTAGAAAAGACACTGTGAGTGCAATTCCTACCTATCCCACAAACATTTTCTGTGATCATAGGATTATCTGTAGAGCTCTGTATTCTCCATCTTGAATGAAGGAAGCTGAATCAAGCCGTCTATTAATTCTAGCCTGCCTGCTCATTCATTAAGGGTGTACATGGACAGCTTGGGTTGTTTTCTACTTATTTCAGCTGACAATACTGAGATCATATTCTGTCTTCACCAAAGTTTTCAAAATCCCAGTGAAACAAAAGATTAATTGTAGGAAACTATTTTTAAACATCATATGCTTTAGTCCGAAAACAGAAAGACAAAACTCTCAAAAGGAAAGGCACAGCTAACGAGAGCCTGAGAGGAAATGATCACACATTCTCAGTTCTTCTGATGGATGTTCTTCTAGCCTTACTAATCAGAAGTTTGTGATGTCGATAAATCACCAAAGTACGATAACAGATGAAGGTGAGTTTAGACATAAAATGATCCATGTTGAAGGATTACAATATAGGAGGAAAAGGAGGGGGAGCCAAATACAGTTTTATAAACTGCATCCTCAGCTTGTGAGGACTTGTAGCTAATAAATGTCATTCTTCTTCTACATTATCTAGGAGATTAAGAATGTTTCTCAATGTATAACTGCTGGGAAGCCTCTGTAGCACCTTCTCTAGTTACTCCAGGAGGTTTGCATTACATCAGTTGCTTTATTTTTCAATCAATTATTATTTTATTTACAAAGAGGAACTTAAAAGTACCTTTCTTCTTTTAACCTCGTTTGGAGGAAGACAGCTCCAGCAGCAGAAAAGGAGAATCCAGGCAAAACACCTGGTTTTTCACAAAGTTTTTCACCTTCTAAGGTTTGTCAGATTCTGCTTTGAGATTCCAGCGAGTTTTCCAGTATGACCTTATCCTGCATGAATGATCCTGTGTCAGAGAGGTATCAGTAAGGTCTCTACACCTCCAATTAGTCTATATACAGAGTTGTTGGTTTCTATATTCAGCAAAACCACCCAGCTATCAATCTACACGTATCGCAGTTTGCGGTTTTCCAGGAAAGCATTTCCCAGAACACTTCAGAAGTAAATAAATGCATTTGAGATGCTATTACTGATGAATCAGCTCCAGTCTCTGCCTTCTCCTGGTGTTTTTTATGCTGCAAAAGACAGCCCTGGTCATCTGCAGCAAACCAAAGCCATGCTAATATACTGCAAACTCGAAACGGAAGGTTATTAAAATGAGACAGTTTGCAAATAAGGCAAAGTTTGCCTTAAGCTAACCAAGCCAAAGGCATACCAGGCACCTAGGAGAGAATGGACAGAAGTGCACTGGATGCCTTTGAGGATGCTTTCAACTTAAATAAGTGATGAGATATTCCTACAGAAAATAAGGACAATTTATCCTTGTGATGACTATACGGTACTGCATGGAATAGTGGAGATGGCATTTCTGTTATTTCTGTGCTTCTCGAGGTTTCTATATGTAACTATGTTTAAAGGAAAGTACTGAAAACACACATGAATGGACATAAAATTACAGAAATCTCCCTCAGGCTTTCTAAGCTGTCACGAACAAGAACAAGAGACAAGTACATGTTAACAGAAATTCTAAGCTGAGATGTGTAATTTTACCCATACAGAAACTGAAAGAGTGGAGAAGAGGGAAAATTAAGAACAAAAAGTGACCGGAAATCTTAGCATCNTATAGAAATAAGATTTAGCATCTGAAAAAAAGAAAGCAGAATACCTGGCGTCCAGCGTTGCACTCTGCTGTAAATGGATGCATGAATCTGTGGCATGGAAATGAATCAGAATTACTGTCCCAGGGAACACACTCCACTGGAGCAGTCTAACTCATCTCAAGGGGATATGTAAGACTTACAAATCTGATTCCTGCCGTATGATTCTTGCCAGATGTCTGCCTATAGACAACTGATCACTAGCACACTATCTTAAGATAGCCTTCAGCTGAGACACTCCACTTCCACCCTGAGAGCACTTAATTCTTAAAATGCACAGAATTGAGTGCTTGCAATCAGCATAAGAATAACCTTAAATTACACTTTCATGCTACAAAGCCTCTGCTCTTGAAATATGGAGGCAGCTCAAAGACATAAAGGGGTATCCAAGCCCTCTTTCCATTGCTCTTGAATGAAGTATGGCATAGATTGCTGGCTCTGGATTCAGGCCTGGAAGCACATCTGGAAGTGTCTATCCTTGCATACATTACATTTGTGCTACAATCAGGAAATCGTGACTTCCACAAATATCATGGATGATTCCTGGCCTGGAATTAAATATTATCGTTTATTATGTTACATCGAGGCTGACTCCTTAAAAGCTGTTGATACCACAGCCACGAACTGCCAGCTGCAGAGCCTCAGACTGCCACAGTTCCTGCAAAGTCAACACTGAAATCCACCCCTGAGTGAAGATATCCAAATCTTTCCAAACTGCAAGGTTCTTCTGCATTTGGCACAACAGCAAAAAAGATCACACGTATCAACCAGGAGTCACCTCAGAGCAATACTCAGCCAGTATCCCTTACCTGCAAGAGGGAAGGAATTGCAACACAAAAAAAAAGGAGAGTCTTTGGCAATACACTACGAGACAAAAGAACAAACACAGCCCTTCTCAGCAAGATCACCTGGCACAGTAGGTGTGCATAAAACACTGCTGGCTTCCAGCGCCAGCGTTGTGACGATCATGAGGAAACCCCCTCTTTCCTGGCACGGCATTTGTTGAATTGAATGGCTGGAAAGACCTTTAAATTTGGAGGTGGAGCTACCTCCAGTCGCAGGAACAGCCCCATCTCCAACAGCAGCACTGCTGCTAGGAAGCATTACATAAATGAGTTCATGTTGGGTCACAGGCAGAAGGTGGTCAGAGGCAGGAACACTCCAGTAAGCATTATTTTTCCACAGCACAGTCAAAAGCAGGGCATTTTTTAAAAGCAGTAAAACACCGCTGCGGTTGCAGACACTGTTTGTGAATAGCAGGATAGCTTTGCAGTCTGCTTGCACCACCGACTCCAACGCCACCTTTGCTGCACTGAGTTGGTGAAGGTGACGTAAATTTTCAATGAACAGTCATTTAAATGAGAAAGAGAGAACTTCTGTAGAAAACTCTGTGGTTTTGAGGCCAAAGATCTGTTCTCAGATCCAAATCCACTCAGTAGCTACTTACCCATGAGCATGTCCCATGAGTTCAAGGATCCTGCTGTTAAAAATTAAAAAGTTAATAATACACAGAGGAGCCATGAAAGCTTCATCCCATTTGTGTAGCACTGCTGATGTTTTCTCATTTCTAAGAGTGGTTGAAGAGGAGAAAGAAACAGAGTCCCATGAAAGAGCAGACTTTGTGACTCAAGGGGCTCAGCAAAGAGTGTTTGCTCTGTTGAGAGCCCACCGGGCAGGAGCAGGGGTTCCCAAGCACAGAACTGGAAATGCTTATGGTCCTGGAAATGAGCAGGGAAATTGTACTGTGGCACCAAAAAGGACTTCACAAATAGGAAACTTTGGGAACTGTTGATCTTAAGGGTTTTAGTTATATGCTTGTAGTCATGTCGGTTTAAGGGTTAATGGGCTGCATTCAAAGTCTCACTGTTGCATTTCCACCCTCAGGAAGGTGATGAATTTGAGCAAGAGGCTTAACATGTAAGCAAGTTACCAGAAAAAAAATAGGAGAAATAAAACCTATCTGACCTCCCTGAAGCTTATAAATTTTCCCCCAACTTGTTATCAGATGACAAACCCTCCCCGGTAACTACTCCATGCATCAAAACTGGCCATTGCAAAGAAGCATGGTCAAGCTCTGTGAGAAAGATCTCTCTTACAACACAGCTCTTTCTGGATTTTAGCCACTAACCATTGCCCATCTGTATACCCAGAACTCAGTCTTGTTGGCATGTGCTGGACTCTGACCTGGTTCCTGAATCAAATATCCTGTCTTCCTGACTTATGCCATGGTAACACTTCAACCTCAAATCCCCGGTGCCTCAGAGAAGGAATCTCTCTTTCCAGCGTGCAGTAGTGCAGCTGATAATGAATGCTGCTGCTAAGCTCCCATATACTGCTATCTCTGAGTAACGCCTTTCAGGTTGGGCTGCGGGACAGATATGGGCATGGAGGTATCATGATACAAGAAATTCAGCGTATCATGATACAAGAAATTCAGCCAGCTGAGAACATCACATCAAACCTCTCCTCCACCATCTAGCCCAGCTTCCTGAAGAATTCTGAACTTAATTCTGTGCCCTGATCCTCATCTTTGTCATCTGGACCCAGGACATTTCCAAGACACACTAAAGGTCCAGAAAAAAAGTCAGTGGTAAGCAACTATGGCTCTCTGGCTGGATGGAAAGAGAAATAAGAGTCTCATCAAAATGGTGGAATGAATTCCTTTAAGAACTGCAGACTACATCAGATCTCATCCTCTTTCACTAAAAGTTCATGGTGCAATTCTTTAGCATCTCCTATGTGAAATAAATTACATAAGAGGATACACATTTCACAAAAATAAAACCACCTTAAAATCCTATCAAAATAATATGCTGCACTTCAAACACTCCTCCCCAGAGGGGAGGCTGTGAAAACAATGGTTGAAAGATGTACAATCATTTTGCTTAATGCACTACTGGAAGATGTTCAAATGCTCATCTGATGAGTGCAGGAATAGAATAGAAAATAAAATATTTCAGTTCAGGCCAGGTCAGATGATATTCCCAAAGATTCCTCCTATCCATTTTCTGAAGAAGCACAAAACTCAAGAGAATCTGAATGTAAGTATCTACTCAGAGGGGAGTGTGATACAATAATAAAAACCAACTGTCACATTTAGAATAATATTAAAAATTAACAGCCCATAGTAAAATACAGTACCTGCTTGTATGCATGCTCCCAGCTCACTGCAACACAATGCTTTTCTGTAAATCCCAGAAGATTTTAGAAGGTGATAAATAAGTTGATGTTCTCCGCACACTACATACATTACAAAAGAGTAAATAGGCTGATCATCACATTAAAACGGGTCAAACAGGCCTGTCATCGTAGGCTTGTCTGCTTCACCTCAATCCCAGGCAAAAACACAGAACAGCTATGATGAGACTCAACAAATGAATAATTTAATTCCATCAACAATAGTTAATGGAAAAGGGATCTTGGGAAATTTATCCAGTCTCACATTTTAATAAGCCTAAAATTAGATGGATAAAAGTAATAGGGCTGATGCTTCTGAAAAGCACCAGACTTCAATTACTGAGTAATAAACTTGACTGGTTTAAAATCAACATAGTACAGTGTCAATGAACTGGAGACCAGCTAACTGATACCTTTCCAAACAAACCAGTAAACTGCAACTGTTCACTCGGTGAGTGATCCTCCCTTACCGCTTGCTATTTAATATTTTTACTGTTGACCTGGAAGAAAAAGTTAAATTATTACTTAGCAAGTTTGTGAAAGTTGGGGGAAGTGATATGGGATGAAAAGGATGACAAACCAAAGCAATCCAGAAAGCAACCCAGTAAACTGCACAGAAGCCAGCAGTATGAATTCCAGCATAGACACATGCAAAGTCCTGAATGTAAGATTAAACAGTGGAGATCTTGCTTCTCAGAAGTGAGAAAGGAGGCCAGGAGCAAACTGGAAAAAGCTTAGCCAGGCTTTTAGAATCTCATTGGTCTAATATGGACTTGTGATCTGACATCTTTAGCAGGGTAATGCATGTATTAGAGATGTAATAGCAAGTAGAAGAAGCAAAGAAATTATATCTCATCCTAATTTGGTATTGATGCAACTGCTGCCGATATTCAGAGCCTATTTCAGAGACTGCAGACACTGAGAAAAGGGAAAGAATTCAGGGAAAAGCCACAAGAATGAACGAAGAATTGGGAAACATCATTCTGGAGAAAGACATGAGACAATATGTCTCTTTAAGTTAAAAAAAAAAAAGGCTGAGAGGTTTCTTAATCACAGAGTGTAAGCATTAAAGAGAGAATAAAAAGTAGCTAATGAGGTTTCTTCAGCTTTAAGAGTAAAAGACCTGGCAATGGCCAATAGCTAGAAATTGAATCTAGATATTCAGAACAGAAATAAATCCAGATTCTTTGACAAATTTGCAAGCCTTGTGGGATACTCACAGTCACTGGGAATGTTCAAATCAACATTTTTATAGATTGACTCCAGTTTAAACAGCAATTAATTGAGGGAGGTTTTATGGCTTCTTGGTCTCAGTAACCTATCAATTGACAGGGCTTCAAATGCTTCAGTGGGAGGCTGATTTACAACCCAATAAATGTCATCTTTGGGAAACGCTTCATGGGATTCTGCTTTTTGCTTTAACACACTACTAATGGACCACACTGAGTAACCAATTCCCTTGTTTTCTGTTCTCATCCAAGTGCAATTAAAATAATAATCTTGCAGCAGTAATAGATAATAACACCTTTTCTAACACTTGTAAAGAATGATCAGAGAATGAATCAAGCAATTAGTTCTTAGTCATTCCTCCTACTCAAATCCCAAACCAATATTCACTTAAGCACAGGAAGATGTGGTGAATGTTTCCTTCAGACAAGCACTGGAGAAGGAGAAGAAGGAAATTTGGCATTTGTGACCCTCAGAGTGTCATATTTTGTGGTATCTCTACCCAAACCAGAAGACTCCACAGAGGAAACCGAGATTCTTGCAGGGGCTGAAATAAATGTGTTCTTGTGGTTAACACGCTCTCTGTCCCTCTCCATCCTCACCTGCCTTTTGGCTGCAGTTTGTCCTTTCTGTCACTCATGCTTTATGCTATTCAGTGTCCAAGCACTGCCCATGTTTCCTTCAGACCACAAAGAAGCGGCCCCATTGTGTAACCGAAACCCATTAAGAGGTTCCCTGCCCCAGGGAGTTCACAACGCAGAATATAAACCAGCTTTGTCCAACTGGTGGCCTGCAAACTGAATCCAGCCCGGACAATTTCTTCCTGAGCCTTGCAGGAAACACAGACAGTGTCCTGGGGCAGGGCACAGCAATGCCTAGTGGGTGAAAAACTTCTACAGACCCTTACGACTAGTGATGGACAGTGCCAACAAAGGCATCATGAAATGAGAGCAATATTGCTCTGTGTTTCCTGTAACTCTCTCCCTGCCCCTCTTCCCAGATATGGGATGGGGTTACCTGTCCAGCTCCTTTTGCCCAGGTGTGTGCAGCAAGGCAAGCTGCACTGTCACATCCCTTTTCCCAGCCAGCACCATGCTCTTCTCCCATCAGCTGGATGCTGAACACCCATGACCAAAGTCAAGGCGTAACATATGACCCAGGACTCCAGGCCTCTGGAAACAGGCTGGCGAACAGTAAATTTAGTAAGGAAACAGAGACCCTACAACTCCCTATTGCTTCACCAGCCCTCTGTCTGAAAAAATTAATAATACCAAGACACTTGCTGTAATTACAGTGCTTGTTCAAATACCAGTACAAGGAAAGAGCATGTTTATAGGGTCAGCCATAGGCTCTGCTATGGATGCTCCAGTGTGGACAAAGCTGGACAGACATTAGATAAATAAGTGGGAGAAACTGAACCATCCTAGAAACCAAGAGAACTTTTGTTTACTCTATATGGTGGACCTCATGGACCTAGATTTCAAAGTGGAGCATCAACAGACAGGTGAATCATTAGGACTAGGTAGAGCCACTAGACTGAACTTTCTGCCACCATATTCTATGATTCTGATTTATCCAAAAGTTGTCAGATCAAAACTTGTGTTAGTGCTTTGGAAAGAATGATGTCTCCAAGATGAGCACCATCCCAACTCTGAGCTTACATCATAGCCAACCCTCCTTCCAAATCATTAATAAGGATCTTAAGCAAAAACAGTTTAACATTGTTCCCTACTGCTCCCCTGAGGTATCTCCCACCAAGTGTTGGCATTTATTCATCACTATGTGTTTCTGCTCCCTCTAGCCTGTTTTTAGTCTGTTTTATAATCTTCCTCTCCAGTCAATCTAAATTAATTTTTCATCTCATTCTTCATGAAACAATACATTAGTTGCCTCATTACATGAACAGACATCTTATTTATGGAGATTAAATGACCACATTTTTTTCATCTACTTGGTCTGCAGTTGGATCAAACTAAGTGATTAAGTTGCATCTGGATTTTCTTCTTAAAAATCTACAAGTGTGTCATTCATGTTCCTTTTCAATGGTAAAGTCGACTTGTGTAGAGGGTCTGTCTACTTCCTACATGCCACTAAAGGAATTGAATTAATAACTCAAGTGTGTTCCGAGTCACAGAGAAAACTCAATAAACTCTTCCTCACTGGGGATGGGGTTTGCTTTAACTGCTTACAGATTTACTTTGTTTAGTATTGTCTCCATTATTCTGCTACAACAAAATTCACTCCTTTCTTTTTCCATCATTTATATTCTGTTTTGGCAACTAACTTGAGTGTTAGCTAACATACACATGGCTCCATGTGAATGCATGGCACAGCAAATTCTTCGTCTTTCCTTATTTAGACTGTTTTACTAGAGCTGGAATCCAAAGTTATTGGATAGTTACTAGCTCTTTTAATGAGTACTGTTTATTCATAAAGATCAATACAATATATTTTCCTCTGTCCTATGGTTCTTTGATTTTTCTGTTTTTCAGAGATAATTGTACGTGAGCCAGGTCTGTGACTAATTGCAATAAAAACATAGCAGGCAGATCTGGTTTCCCAAGTTTTATTTCTAAGATTTTCCCATTTCTCTGAATCTGGTCTCACAGAGGTTGTATCCTGCCCCATTCCCGATGTATTCAGTTAATGTTAGTGTCAGGAGATAGTGCAGAGATTCAGTAAATCCAGCAGTACTGACTTCGAGTTTTCATTCTGTGGGGCTTCCTAATGCTGTTAGACAGTTTGAGGTCTAGAAGGGGATGAAAGGAGACAAGGCGAGGTAAATATGTCACTTCCACTCACAGCTCTGCTTAGGGATGTTTCCCAACTTGGTGAAAGTCAGCTAACCCACAGGAACAGCAGTAAGGTATCTTGGCAAGTGAAAAAGTTAGTGCCTAGAGGCACTCTTTGCAGAGATCAGAACTCTTTTTTCCACCACATATAATGGAGGTCACCCCAGTGATGAGAACAGGATTCTGGATCAGTTTAATGTCTGAATCATCAACTTTTTGTGATTAAAGAGGGGATCAAAGTCATGAAGAAAGATCTCTTCATTTCTTTGTGTCATTACACTAAACATAAATGTGAATTTCCATCAGCAGAAATTAAATAGCTGTTTCAACAGAGCTCTTAAGTTTAGACACACACACACAAAAAAGCCAAACATCTGAGCAAGAAAATGATGTAAATTGAAGAAAATTAAGTGGCCTCAAGAAGAGGCCCTGCCCATTTAAAGCAGACAGACTTCTCCAAAGAGTAATGATGAGAACAACTTGTTCCAGCTGCCCTGTGACTCAGACTGGCATAAATGTAATAACTGGCCAGGGCAGTGCTAGGACAGCTAAGTGGGGGAAGAATAAAGGCCAAGTACTGCTTTGGTTCAGAAGATGTGAAAACTCCAAGTAACTGAACACCAAGGTATTTAACGTCTCTGGCTCCCTACTATGTCCCACCAGTCGACGTACCTACAGTGCACATATGCAAGTAAAGCACAAGCACAGAGACAAGAGTAGGTAAGTTTGAGCCTAATGGTTACAGCTGTATCTGAAATACTTATGTCTGAAAACCTCATCACTTGGGTTCTCAAAAGAGAACTGAGTACACCTGGAGATACGGTGAAGATCTCAAAATGACCAGTCCTTTAGGGAGCTTCAGGCTTGGGCTGTGCATCCTAAGAGAGGATCTCAAAGAGACCCAGTTGTGGAGTCCAGCAGAGATTGTTTGATGAGATGAAAAAAACAAGACAAAAACAATCAAAATGGACTAGATAAGTCTCTTGATATCAGCATCTGTGATTCTTTTGCTCTCAGCATTGTGACACTGAATTATTTGCCTCTATTGTCCTAAGACCTATTGAAATGCGAAACAGCATATCTCAGGCAATGTGTTAAAATAGTTTCAAGTCTCTGAGTGATGTTAATGATCACCAACTGAGAGTGAAGTGCAGCAAGGTGAATGGTCTGATGACAAACATCCACCTTTCAGATGAACTTCTGTCTGTGCACTTCCATGCACTCTCTCACTACACCTCACCACATCCTACTCTTTACCTTACTCATCTTCATCACTATCCTGGAAATTATCCTCATATTTGTTTTTTTTTTAAATAGAGAGCTGAAGCAGAAGGGAATAAACAGCTTGTCTAAGGTCACTTGGGACTGCCCAGGTGCAGCACTGGTGCAGGCAGAGACCTCCATCACTTGCACTTTTGGAGCTGCAGACAAATTCTTATGGCTGGTAAAAAAAAAAAAAATAACTCAGAGCTCTGCTGCTTCCTCCCTTCATAACAGCCTCTATATCAACAGACATAGCAAAACCTGTCACAAGGAGGCAGTTAAAAACATAAGTACCAGCGTCAGACCTTGTGAGAGTGCTTCAGGTTTGGTGTATGTGCTCTAGGAGCTGCCAAATTTAAAGACACTCAAGAAGATTTTCACAGAAGTATTCACAGCGACAGCCTGTCTCCACAAGTCTATCAATAATGCTCAAGCATCAACACTTCCAGGCTAGGATCTTAAGATGCCCTCACCTGCTATAGGGTTGCTAATGGCCATTATCCCTGTTTCATATATGGGGAAAGTCAGGTACACAATAAAAAAAACAATTCTTATGCAGTAACTTACAGATCAGAGTTGAAAGTAAAAAAAAAAAAAATAAATCCTGGCTCGAGTATCCTGCATTATCTACAAAGTGATTGAACCACTCTTCTTAGAGTTTTCTCTTCCATTCCCTCTCCATCAGCCCCACCTTCCTCCAATTGCCAATAATGTCTCCCTTTGCTATTGTCAGTTCCCTTCCTATAGTTTTTCCCACTGCTTCTCTCCCAGCAATGATCCCTTCCTCCCTGTTCTGCAGCTTTGCCTCAGGTTTTTCCCTAATTTTCATTGCATCAGGCCACCTCGCTAGGACCAGAGCCGCTTCTTGGGAGGGGAACACGCAGCTGTTGGTGGCTGGAAAGTAGCCAGCAGACTCTCCGTTCCCCCCAGCTATGCTGCAGAAGGATGCTGAGTGACGATGTCAGCAGAGAGAGCCCTAAAAGGCCTGGGCTGCCCATTCAGTACCCTGGAAGCAGCCTCTAGTAACTGGAAAAAGGGATGTGAGGGAGTAAGGTTGCTCCCCCTGGCCTCACCCAGATGATTTTTCATCTGGAATGAAGGAGATGTTGACAGAAGGGTCTGCGTGTCACTGCAGATGAGAGATTCTTGGCCAGTGGGGATGTGCCTCCACCAGTCATCTCCACGCCAGCAAGAGGGTAGACAACTATTGGAGGCTGCTGCTCACCCATAGCCGGAGGATGAATGCAGGGTATTTCAGTCTGCTCATAAAAGGAGCTGTCAGGTGGAGCAGAGGGAGGGCACAGGCAGGACAGCCAGCTCCCTTGTGTCGTGGGGAAGGAACCAGGATGAGGAGTGGGTTTATTTATGGCACTGCTGCTCTGATTTGAGCGCATAGGGGTTTGAAAGTATCCAGTTTTCATGTTAATTTATTTTTAAACTCAGGAGGGAGGGTTGGACTTAGTATTTGTGAGCATATCACTGACCTGCTCCTTGGGTCTATTAATCTATGACGTCCTCCTCCAGTGCATCTCTCCCAGGATATACTTCATTACCTAAACCTAACAACACACAATTTGCTCTCAGGACACAGAACGGTCAAATAATGGGACTAGTATGATATGCAACCACAGGGAAATGGGTTTGAGCAGAGCACAGGTACTCTCCAAACCTGCCTTCCCAAGCAGCGTGTCTCCGAGTGATGAAATGCAATGTTATCAAATATCATGACAATTTTTTTAAAAAAAGCACAAATAAATGAAACATGAGGGTGCCTCTTAAAAATAAATACTTCTCCATGATCTTTTTCCCAAGAGAATGAAGTTTCCAGTGTACTAGCTCTCTCTGCGTGTGGTATCACATACTGCATGCGTGGTCTGTTCCCTATAAGCTCTCAACATATGCTACGAATCTGCCTCTGCAGTACAAGTCTTCTAAATCAGATGCTTATGCATTCTTCTGATCTTTTGCAGTCACACATACGTACACTGGATTTTGCCACAGGCTATCTATCATTTCTCTCTTTCCAGCATCTGAAATGCATGACCCACAATTTGGTTTTATGTATGTTTTACTGCAGTTTCCACATAATCACACAGGAAACTATAATTCTCACCTTATGAGGCCAAACACATCACACTAGACACAGGCTGTAGTCCTAATCTTTGGCTTTCAGAAGTGTCATGACCGTCTCTCTGATCACCAACAGGTTGCATTTCTGACAACTGATGGAAAAATATCTGAATCAAATTCCATTGCAAGCAAAGCCTTACCCTTCACGTTCAGTTGTTTACCTGTGTCATTTTACACCTCTTACCCCAAACTAACACCTAAAGCCATTAGGCAATTGCTGCCCTCTGCCTCTGCCCTCTCCCCATTCCAGCTGTGGATTAAGTATGGTGGCAGTGCATGAAGTGGGCACCTTCCATCACTGGCAGCTCTCCCAAGAAGACTGTCCAGTGGCCTTTCTAAACTACAACATCACCCTGTAATATCTCACAGCACACCGCGAGCTTGTGTCGCACAGGGCCATGGTTGGGGATGAATAAACAGGTTCTCTGCATGTAATATTTTAGGCAAAAAAACCAACCTGTAACATAGGTCAGAATATGGTGATGGCATAGGTACAGAACTCCTGCAGGCATCAAGAGGAAGAAGCCCCATCCACTGCAGACCCATCATGTCTCAAGGCTGAGACTTGCCCCTCTCATTCCTCCTTCCCATCTCCTTCTACTCATTCTCCAGGAATTCACCATGCCTGGCCCCTTCTCCATGTGTGTCTCATCCTCTCTGATGGCACATGTAAGGGAACGGTAAGGGAACGTGATTCTTCCAGGAGGGTGTATCCCAGCTACAAGGATAGTTCTGGCAGGGATACACCCTTACCAGTTGGATGCAAGAAGACAGAGGATTTTTTTAGCTCTCTAGAAATGGACTAGCTGGGAAGTGGTGGCAGGGAAATGGTCTAGTGAAGTTCCCACCTTGTGCATGGAGCAGATGGCACGGAGGCATTAGAGGAGCTCTGTAATCAACCAGTTAAGCTTCAGCCACAAGCTGTTTCAGCTGCTTTAAATATAGCCTCTATCACCTTCCAGCTGGGGCTGGAAAATATCAGGTATGCTCTGCCTGTGGGGCTTTGTGAGTTTGTACATTCTGAACTATTGCCAGGAGTAACTTTGGTGCTGGAGGGACCAACGCTGGGCCCCGTGCAGCACATCAGTGAGGCAGCGACTTAGCCACGGAGGAGGGAAGCTGGGGAAATTCCCTCCCACTCTGAACTCTTTCTTGGCTCTTTACATTAGTTATCAGCCCTTGGGAATATATTTTCCTTTTTCTGTACTTTTCTGTGGTCTGCATTATCATTTGCTAAATATTAGCACGCGCAATTTATCGTGAGGTCCGCAACCCTCGTCCACTCCAGGGAGTTTGCGACTAAGTCACAGCAATAAATTTTCTGATATTCTATGGGCTTTGTAGCCCTAAGAGGCACACAGCTGAAATTTTTATCTCAGAGCCTTCAGCTCCTAATCTCACAGTGAATCCTTAGTCACCGAAGGCAGGGAGGATGCACACGAACGCAGGTTGTTTATACTCAGTGGATTCAGACTTAGGCTCCAAGTCTGCTTACTAATAATGATGATTACTTTGGCTCCACTGGTTTTATGACATGTTTGAAAGGCTGAAGGAAACCGCATAATCTGCAGCTCCCTTTCAACAGCATATTTGGTTCACAAGAGCTGCTGGGCAAGCAAAGGAAACAGGGTGTGTTTGTGGACTGGGAATCGGTTATAATAACATCATAGTGACCAAAACGAACACCATGGTCTACAATTACTGCTGGACCTCTGTGTTTATGGCAGAACAGGATCATCTGAGACCTGACTCAAAAACCAAAAGATTTTGCAGCAGGTCCTAGGACCTGCTCGGACAAGCCGTCATCGCTTACTGAGCTGCTTTGCCCAGTGTGTTCGGGGAGTTTGGCCTTTCTCCCTGCATTAGCTGTTGTCTAAGAAGGGATTCAAACCCTGACTAGAAAGGTTGCTCCAACACCTTTTCATTTCTGAGCCCCAAAGCCCCTTTCAGATTCATTCTTGGTTAACGGCTCCAGCTTCTCCTGGCTATACAATGTACCTTCAAAACAAATCAGAGTTCAGACTGAACTGAGAACATTTAATGAAGAGTATTATTGGGAGTTTTTTTATTGAAGAAATAAATTAAATGCTACTTGAATGCACATGTCCAAAAGAAACACTGCTCTGAGGAGTCTGTATTTTTCCAAGTTATCAAATTAGCCCAGCTTGATTTCTACCACCGGTCTAAATAATGGTAGATGTTGTCCAAGGACTTCTTTTTCCTTCCAAAAAGGCTGAGAAATTACAAGCAAAGTCATTACTATCAGAAAGAAGGCATCCTGCTGCCCTGAATGTACCAGACAGAGGCACATGGAGCAGCCACTGCTCTTTGAGACGGCGAGCCCAGGAAAAGGAGGAGACTTGCTGAGCAGCCAAAAGTCTGTGCCTCGCTTGTGGAAGGAAGAACTGGCATTAGCAGGGTTTTCTTTGCCAACCTTACAGCAACAAAAACAAGAGAAAGAACAGGACAAAAATATTTGAGAACAGCTTAAGAGCAAAAAGTGGAGCAGGGCACAGCCCCCTCCTCTATCCCTCCCTTGCTCTCCCATTATCACAGGAGCCACTGCAGAAAATACTCCCAAGTTCAGGGTTCGCTGGCCATTCTCTGGCCAGTGCAGACTTGTTCTCCATCACACAAGGACCAGACTGTCTCAACACTTCCCCTGTAAGAGATTGTTTTGCAGCCCCATAGTCCTTTCTGGCAGAAGCGCTGTCCTGGTCTGGAGCAGGGATGTTTCTGAGTGTGCCAGGCTCCTAAATGCAGTATCTTATCCCAGAAAGACAAAGAATAAACAAAGAGGGACTGGAAGGATGATGATCAATAAACCTCTTTCATCAGGAGGTCAAATCCAGGGCATATCTATTTTAATAAACTAATGGGTTCAAGCACTGGCTTGCAATTGTACAAATGTTGTAACTAACAACATTCCCGGGAATATTTTGGCCTGTGCCCACTTCAACAGCACCCTGGCATGGTCTAGGGGACAGCACGGCCAGGGGACTTTGCACTGCAGATAGCCTGGGTATAGAGAGTTTGTCTCTTCAAATGCAAGCCATGCCATGCCACTTGCCCTTAGGGCCAGGGAACATTTTTACTGCACAAGCGTAGCCCACAGGGACTCTCCTAAACACAGCTAAATGTCCAAAGTGGTGCAGAGCAGTGGCTGCTGCGGTGTCAAAGGGATGCCTGGCAGGTTGTAGCTGCCTCCCCGATGTATTCAGACATGTCCCCTGCTCTCTGTGCTGCCTGGGAGACACAAAGGGAGCAGAAGATGCTGAGGGCTGCAAGTCGGGGGGATTCCCCCTGGCACAGGGATTTCCCACTGGTGGGCACCGAACCAACACGAGCACCTCCCAGGATGCCTCCATGGTGCAGGGACAGTGAAGTGGCCAAGCCGTGGCATGCTGCAACAGATCCGCTGGCAGATGGTGCCGGCAGGCTCGGAGCCAGCTGGAAGGGGCTCTAACCAGGCTGTGTGGGCTTCTGCCAAGATCAGGGCTGGGTAATCCCTGGAGAGCATCCCGGGCCGTGGGGTCTAGCTGGAAACTGCATGCATTAAGCGTTCTGCTTTGCTGGAGAGAAGTTACTGTGTTACTGGGGTGTTCACTCCACTGGAGGGTCCCTGGTCCTTTCTCCAGGTGGCACAGGTTGTCAAAGCAAGCAGCTCCTTGTCCAGCTAGAACACGTCTTTGAAATCAGGCAGAATGTCCCATACTTGAATACGGCAGTTGGAGTAACACACCTCCAGGGATGCCAGGCCATGCCACGGTCAGCTGTGAGCTGGCAGCACAGGGAGCACACAGGACAGCCCTGCGGTCAGAAGGCAGGAGGGTTACGGAGCTCTGCTGGTGTCACCCCAGCTGCTTTCATGTGAATAAACATCCCACAAAGCTGGTGTGCAAAATACGGACCTGCCAGAGCATTACTACAGTGTATAAATATCACCAGGAGCTTTTGATTACAGAAAGTTGTTATTCTCATGTTGCTAGAAAGCATTTCTGGTTGCAAATTATCGTGTTTTCCATGTTATACACTCAAGCCCTAACCCCAAACCCTTGCTTCTGAGCTGGGTAAGTTTCCACTGAAATAAAAAGAATGGGAAAGTTTTTATTTTATCACTAACTGGGAAAAGGAAATGCCCTTCAGAAGGACATGGATTCCTTTGATGTCTCA
Source organism: Syrrhaptes paradoxus (assembly GCA_013400615.1). Taxonomy (NCBI): domain Eukaryota; kingdom Metazoa; phylum Chordata; class Aves; order Pterocliformes; family Pteroclidae; genus Syrrhaptes; species Syrrhaptes paradoxus. The sequence goes on from VZTO01027627.1 coordinate 46,064, forward strand.
AAATAGAGAAGAGGCTCTTTGCTCTTCTGTGCCATAAGAAGGATAATACTGCCATGTCCATTTTTGGGATTTGTTGTTTTCCAAGATGGCTAAAACCAACAAACAGATAGCAACAGTAGCCTTCTCTCTTGAATTCTTGCTGTCCTCCACAGGGACAGCTGCCAGAGGAATGAAACTATATTAGGACCACTGCATCCCTTAGAAAAAGATAAACCCTTCCCAGGGTTTCATCTTTGCACAGTGACAAGGGGAAGGAGTAAGCCCTGGATTCAGACAGCTGCATTTAGGTGTCTCCAATGTAAATGCCCAGATGGATATTAGACATGTGAGCTCCCATCATTATCAGCACTGATCTGGTCTTTACAGTCTGAGAATAATTCAGCTGGTCAAATACCCATGATCCAGCTAAACATGAGTGTCCAGTGCTTTTGAAAGGCCCTAGGCTGAAACATCAAAGACCAAGTGTGCAAATATTAGGCAAGACCTATAAATACAAGACCTATAAATAAAATAGCCTACAATATCATTATGTGCATATTAAGGGCAACTCAGCGCTCGATAACTAGTCAGTACAAAACCAAGTTTCCTTGGCTCACTGGCTACCGCAGGAGCTTTGATATCTCATTGACCTGTAGGCAGCTACATTCAGTATCAGAATCAAAACGTGAATCCCAAAAAACACAAACCCACTGAAGAATAAGAACCTTTCAAAAGAGACATTGTGTCCCAAAAGCAGATACTATTGAACTACAAACCTGATTTTTGTCTTTTCTGATAATAAGATATAAAAATATCAAAGACTACTAAGTCTAAAAAGAAAAAAAGATTTGAAGCAGTTTAATAAACTTATAATCAATGGGGTGCTAGAACTTAATTTAAACATCATGAGGTTTGAAGACTCAGGAAAGTAATGATAAACAGTTGTTGGAAACAGGTAATTTTGTAGAAAACTCATTCAAGATAAGAATGATCTGATCTAACTTAGGTGTCAACAATGCAAATGTTCACACTTGGTCTAGTCACCATGGGTTCCTTTAAAAACAAAAGAGAGAAACAAGCACTCGTGAGGTACCTGAGACATCTACTTGAAAATGAGATGAACCACAACCTAGAAATGCCTATTTCTTTTTGTATACTGATAACAAGGGGAGGCCAGCATATCTAGTCCATATGTAGCTGATTATACTGTAGATGGCTACATCTGGTCAGCATTAGGGCGTGTTTAATAACATACCTATTTGCAACTGCATTCCTGTTCAGATCAATATGCTCATGCAGTCAGTTCCCCACTCCTCTACTTACACTCAAGATTGCATCCACCGCTAGTCCAAACCTTTAGTCTTGAACTTCAAAAGCATCTGTAGGCCAGACCCAGCTACACTGAGATCTAAGCCTGAGGTCTCTCAGGAAAACACAACTCGCCAAGCCAGGACAAGAGACCTGAGACGCAGTTAGAGACATGGCCTTCCCTCCAAGACGTCATAGCGGAACAGAGAGGAATCATTACAAGTCCCTTCAGTTAGGAAAATATTTTTGCCCTAACCAAAATGTCAGTGCTAATGACTAAATACATTTCCTTGAACAAAACCCATCATCTGCCCAAGACTTCAGGAAACACATCTACAAATAACCATCACGCCAAAAAATAAAGCAGTTCATATGATCCTGAACTCAAGAGCAAGCCAGCCTCACGTATGTAAAGAGCTGGTGAAACTTTTTGTAGTCTGGGACAGGTAAATCATTTCTTGCACCAGTTCTAGCTTGAAAGTCAAAAAGCCTGGCTCAGCCAGGAGGGTGTTGGCATCCCAGGGTATGAGGAGCAGTTTCTTGGCCAGCTGCAAAAGGAAGGTAAGCCAGCCATGCAGATCTATAAAGCAGCAACTTGCACTGTTATTAGAAGCTTTCTTCCCCATCTGGAAATTAAATGCAAACATATGCATGTGCCTAAGTGTTGCTTAAGAGAAAATCACTACTCTGACAATGCTGAATGGGAACAGGAAGGAAAGAAAAACAAAAAATATAAACCAATATCTGTGCCTTCCCTGTTTCATTTTCTTTACTCATTTTTAATTAAGCACAGTTCTGGGGACAAAGAATGATGAGGTGAGGAAGGAAAGAAAAACCATTTGTTTGTTAATACTGTAATAGGCTAAGAAACATCTGACAGAAAATTTACATTACACACATTCCAACTCCAATTTACTAGGTGGCTCGATCCTCTCAAAAGTGATCCACAACGCAGCACTGACATCCTATACTTCATTCTTCACTGATACCCAAGGCATCTACAGAAGGTTTTGATAATCTCTAATAGCACAGAGGAGAAAATTTTCCTTTCTTACTTGTGGGAATCAGGTACAGCTTTCACACAGCAGAAGCCAGACCCTTTGATCAATATACAGCATGTTAAAAAATGTGTGTTAGTATGTAATCCTGGGATAAATCCTGGGGAGAAGAGAATTTAACATTAGTTATTTTTAATAGCAATAAGATTTATAACAATACTTCAGAAGAAATTAAAGAGAAATGTAAGACAGTCACTGAATTAATGACTGAGTGAATTATCGTGACAACAACGGGTATGTTAGGCAGGAGTTTAACACCTGCTCTTTCCACAGCTTCATGTCAATAAAGTTCAACAGCAATTGTAGGCACTGAAAGCAGAGACTCATCACATCTGTGTGATCATGTCCGCACTAGAGGCATAAACTGAAAGCCCCATGGAGGTGGTGCGGCTGCTGTTCTCTCATGCCAGATGCTGAGCAAACAGCCCTAGGACCTGCAGCCCAACCACACCAGCCAGGAGGAAGCCAAGTGACCGCCCAGTACCAACGAGCTGGTGACAAATCAGGGTTAAGAAGAAAGCCTCTTGGCCTTAGGCCAGCGCCCATCCTCTGGACCATGCATGTCCAAAATTAAAGAGGCAACACTTGTTGATAAGGAGGAGGGAGGAGAAATGTGGTAGGGTTTTGCCCTTTTACAAGATAATTTATTTTCTTTCATTTTTCATGCACACTTGTAAAAAAGGCACTTCTCGGCTGTTCAAATAAGTGTTTTTTTCTTCTAAAGGAAGTAGTACAATAATTTTATCAANCCTTGTAAAAAAGGCACTTCTCAGCTGTTCTAAAAGAAGTAGTACAATAATTTTATCAAAGCTTTAAGCAAATAAATATGATCTAGGGACTAGATAGTGCAAGTCCCATCTACAAACTAGTCCCTGATATCTACACCTACAAAGCCGTCCTTCCCCAAGTCACGGTGAGCTAAGAGCATCCAGACTGAGGCAACTTTTGGCCAACTAGGGAGTAGGTCTGTTGGACTCCAGATGGAGCTGCGTACCACCAGGTGTCTTCCTCTCCCTGAGGCTCTGGCTTGGACAGCAAGGGAGTGACACCCATTCAAAAAGACCCCCAAGTCTCTGCCCTCACTCCTTCACTCCTTCCCCTGAAGGCACCAACACCAAGGGCCCATTAACCAGCCTGCAGAGTCTTTTCAAGCAGCTGTGAGATGGTTTTTAAAGATAAGAGATAGCCCAGGGTGGCCTCATGGGTTAGGAATTTAGTTAAATATCTTCTAAAGGGATTTAGTAGGATTTGCTTCATTGTTTATATTATGCAGTATCAGTCATGCTTAAGGCCTCAGGCCTTTGTATTAGGAAGGCTGGGAACACAACCAGCCAGAAAGGGATGCTGATACTGTCCCCCACAATCCTCTTTTCCCCATACAGAAACGCTTCTCTATTCTGACATTCAGAAATTGCTACTTTCATTGGCTCAGTTCACCTAAAAAAATAGGGAAAATAAGCAAAATACTGATCAGCAGCACACTTGGGACTGAAATTCCAGAAAGAGAGTCAGCTTTTCTTCCTGGGTAGTGGTGCTGGTACTGTATGATGCCAAAACAGTCATTGCTGATATACTGCAAAGAAATTGTAAGTCTCTGCTGGCCCCCAGGGGAAAAATAATATAAGCCTGCTCAGTGTTTTTTAAAAGATACAGGTAATTGTGGAAAAGTGCAACAAAAAGACAATTGAGCGACTGGGCAGGTTGATTTATGAGGAAAGATTAAAGGAGCTGAACATGAATGGCTTAGCTAAACAATGACTAAAACGGGACATGAAAAGTAGCCACTGTCAACAGTATTTGAAGTGTCTGTCTGAGAGTGCATTAACTGTTTGGGTGCACACACTTTGAATAAATGGAGGTCATGGAATAGAGGTAGGAAAAGTAGATGTCAGATGAATGTTTAGTAAAGTTTCTTGAAGACCTCCATACAGCCAAAAGATAAAATAGCCATACCTTGGGCTTCAGAGATCAAGCAGGAATGCAAAAAAATGTTCAAAGTGGGGGAAAAGAGTGGTTCTCTGGACTTCTCTTATATCACTGAAGGATGAAGTGAGGCTGGGAATGTTCCTGGGTAGCGGAAAGACACTGAAACATCAACCTCTATACCCTAGCATGACTTTCCCTCTCCCAGCTGACAACTTGGACTGGAACAAGAGAAATGCTCGTTAGTGACACATGGCTGAAGAGGCCCAGGTTGGCCATCATTCAGCCATTATAAATCACAAAACTCATATAAGTCATGTCAGGCAAAGAAACACCAGGGCCTGCCTAATTCATGCAGGGCAGGGGGTGTTAATGGCTGCCTGCTACGGAGCTCCCTCCAGAGTTGTTTTGGCCATGGAGAGCCAGACCTCAGGTTCAAAACAGGAAAAAAATAGAAATTATCTTGCCACATGCTGCTGTTTTCTTTTCATCTCACGTAAGAAAGGATAGGCATGAAATACAGTATATGGTGAAAAGTCCACCTGGAGAACAAGACATGGATCTACTCATCTAACAAAAAGTCACCACAGAATATACACCGACAAGCTGCTAGGTAGGGAGGAGGCATGAACAGGCAAGGCATTATGTTGATAATCTTAGGTTCAGCTCCTATGACATAAACCGTTGTGTAAATGTCATCTCCATGCGTAAAATGACACTAACACTTTCTCCCAAAGTTTGCCTTGCCCTGGCTGTGTAACCACCAAATTACTCATAGCAGGGATTGCTTCTTAATGACTGCATTGCACAACGGGACAGACCTTGCTGAGGCCTGTGGGCATGGCAACATTGTGTAAATCATAAATGCACTTTCCAGCAATTAAATACACATTTAATGTCCACACACCTTTCATCAACCTGCTACAGACACCCCTGAGTGGCTGTTGTTGTTATTCTATTTCAGCTGCAGCTCACAAACTGCAATGGCACCAAGGGACCCCATCAGGGAGGTCACATATATTTGCATCTTTGGTGGCTTTCACAAAATTTACACTTATTTCCCCACTCTGTCCCACTCCTCCAGTTCTCCTTTCAGGGTCAGGAACAAGGATTTTCCAAATCCCAGAGAATATCCTGATGGCTTCACATTAAAGTGGATAAAAAGAGGAGAGGGCAGCTAGGAAACAGCAGGGCAGTGGTACCGCGCAGCAGAGAAATGTGCCTGTGCTCGGAGAAAGACACCAGCTATGAATCCTTCTGTAAACGGCGTGAGGGAATGGCATTGTCTTGATACATTTTCAAAAAGGAAAAGCAAATATATAAGTGATCCATGCAAATATATCTTAATTGGTCATGGTGTCAAACGCTCCCTTTAAATTTAATCTAATGAGGGTTTCACTGAGCTGTCAGCAATCTCCAGTAGCCTCCAGGCACTAATGAGTTAGCATCAAGGTGTCAATGCTTTTGGCATTAACCTCAATTAGGAGGAGTTAGGGTGATCCCTAATGAAGGGTCAGCCATTCATTGCTGAGACATTCCTCTGGCTATAGCCTGCAGTCTCCTGCATGAAAGGGGCTGGCAGACTGGCTGCCTACCGCCTTTCTCCGTAAAGAAGACTCATACCTGGCAACATGACTGTTAATTACCGCATTTGAAACCTGTGCAGGTCTGGACAGGCACTGAGAATCAACAGTAACCCTATTTAATGAGGCTATTCAGTGAGGTTCCCAGGTTAAAAAGTAGCCTGTGACAATAAAATGGTAAATATCTACCCCTTATCCATGGCCAGAATTTTTAAAAGAACACTGTTAAGGGAGTCAGTACCTCAAAGGAAAAAAAAAGTCTGGACAGCAGGGTTATGCTTACAGAAAAAAAATCACCATACAGATAATCCATGTAAATTTAATTCTGCTTTACTTATCTCTCCAGACTTCCTGAAAGATTTCCTTTAGATAAACTACATTCAGATGCCATCTTGCACAATCATCCTCAGGTAGATCTTCTTTGCTGGGGTGAAATCGTTGATGGATCACAACTGCTTTCATGGCTGTGTCCTCCCTGTTCAAGCAAGGAGGTCTCAGGACAGCCAGGCAGACTCCCAGATCCACCCCCAGCCTCAAATCAGTTCTCCAGTGGGCAGATTGCTGTTCAGCCCCAAGGAGATGAGCATATTTACGCCAGAGGAAGTCATTCAATGAGCAAATCTGTTTAGAAACCTCAAAGGTTTGTCAGCCACCATAAAATCTCTGTTACGTTACAGTTTAGCATTACAGTTATTACAACAGAAACTCTGGATCCATTCTAAGACATTTCTTAAATTTCTAAATTTCTAAAATATATGGATAATACCAGTATGAAACAAAGTCCCACCTGCCTCCTTCCCATCTTTGCCATCACCCACTCCACGATGACAGTCCAGCCACCCTTCCCTGCATCCAGCCATGGCTGTAACGCCAGCAGCCCTTGGCCAGGAGCAGCACAGACCCAGAGCAAAATGACCTGCAGCAGCCCCTTACCCTCAATGGGAACCTCGCAGCAAGGCCCTGATGCATTCCTCTGATGCATTTTAGACCATGGTCCTTATCAACTAAAACAAAACAAAACAAAAAATAAAGATAAAATAAATAAAGACCTCAGGTGCACACACCTTGTGAACAGTGGGGGTTGCAGAGTACTTCAGCTAATTCTTTATGGGACTCTTCCTTTTTTCCACAGCAGAAGCTCTATATGTTTCCCAGTGATGGCAGAGATGCAGGACCAGCAGGCTTGCAAAGCTTGCCTAATTGTAAGGCAGCACTTGTCTTACAGCCCATTCTGCTTAGGATCATCCTAAAAGTTGTCCTTTGAACTCCCCCTCTGCTTCCTCCAGCCCATTCTTCCTTCCTCCCCATCCCCAAGGCAAAGATTTTTATCTCCAGATCTCCATTTCTTCTCTGCAAGAATCAAAGGGCTTTCAAACCTTTCCCTTGAGGTGACAGCACTACCTGATCCTCCTCCACCTGAGATGCAGAGCTCTGTTTTCTCGGAATATTTATTTACCCTAATCTATGTCAGAAACAGGCTCATTCTGCCCTGGTAATGAAGAGCTGCTGTGTCTGGGCCAGCCAGGCCAGATGTGTTCAGTCTCTCCTGGATGTGTGATTCAAACCAAGCTACAGTGAGATGTACAGAAAGCAAAGACAAACAGGGGCAGCACAATGGCAGCTTCTGATTACCTAATTTACCAAGGTCCATCTTAAAACTAATCAGGATGTTTGTGCCTTTTCTATTTACCAGCTAAATTTGCTCCTGGCCGTGTCACTCATATTTCACATTGTTGTGCAATCACTAACATTAAATCTAAACACTTCTTTGCCTCTATAGCATATTCCTCCTAGAGGTAAGATGTCAGTTACCCTGGTCTCTGCTATCAGCAGGTACCTCCAAGCCCACTAGTATAGCATGTGCACCACTCACTTTAAATTAGGTCAGCAAAAGAGATGGCATCTTGCCTTTTCCTCCAGGAAATCCATGATCCCCAGCAGATCTGTGCCATGAATCTGAATTATATGAATATCTGAATTATAACAATATCTGAATTATATTCCTCTGGATGGAAATGTGTAAAAGGCTGGAAGGTTCAAAAGGTCCATTCACTTGCAGGAATAGACAACAGATGCTACCTCACCAATGGAAATATATTCGGTCCCTTCTCCCACACCAGTCCCTTACCATCTACAACAAACCTGACCTTGAGAACAAAAGACCAAAAGAATAAAAACCTGAAAGCCACTCAAAGAAGAATGCAAAGCTATCGACCCCATCCTAACTCCTAGAAACATCAAGGGAACTTATGAAGGTGAAATGTAGAAAGTGGACCTCAGTGCCAAGCAAATCCAATTAACAGGAAAATCCTTCTCCAAACCCATGTCTGGAGCCTCATATAACCCTGAGCTGGGGTGCAAGACACTGATCTGCTATTTGAGAACGTTTTCAGCTCTAACACTCCTCTCTGGCTACAGGTCATCTCTCAGCACTGAGGGGATGAAATCCCCCTTAAGAACTTAAATAAGCATCTTACCTGGATAAAGCTATGATAATTGGAGATTGAGTCAAACAGTGGGAGTGGAAACCAATAAATGCAAGGAGAAAACACCAGTATTACCTCTATCATTATGTGGCAGTCACAATTTTGACCAAAAGGAGCATTTACATAAGAACACCATCTAATCAGATGTAGATATCTGCATTGTAACAGTCCTACCCGTAGGTAAAAATACCTCAGCTAAGCACCAGAAGCTGCCTTTACAGTCAATGCAGGAGAAGTGTCCCTTCATATACACAGTTCATCTCCTTCAGGCACCTACTTTAGGATGAGATGATTTGTGCCTCAAAAGCAGCTATTTCTCTCCATTACCTGTAAAAGGATTTTTTCTCAGATGGGAACATCTACACTATAAATCTCTATGGCTTTTTTTGTCTGCACATGGTCAGATGAATCCCATTTTATTAATTTTTCGTTATTGCAGTCATTACATGAGGACTGGATAGCTTTTAAAAATGCACTATAGCTTGAAGAGAAGCATAGGCTCGATCCAAAAATTACTAGACAAACTTCTATTATCTTAGGAAAATAAAACAGAGGATTTGAACAGATGTCCCAAACCATCTCTGAACCCAGTGTCTTGGCCTTGAAGATAGTCACGTAACAGAATTATATTATATAATTATTCTGTTATTTATTTATTAGGTAGGTCAAACTATGTGGCCATGAGTTTTAAATCTACAGTTTGTGAGTCCTGCTTAAACAGACATTATCAAACATTATGCATTCAGTTTAACATTTCTAGAACTAGGTTGCCTAAAATGGTTTCTTGTTTGTAAACACCAATTTTATTGCAGCTTTTGAAGAAAGGAAGTGTACGTTATATATTCTTTGTCTGTCTTTCTCTAGCAAGAGTCTGCATTGCCCTGTTTCCAAAGGTTCTAAAAGGCTTTTGTTCTTTCTGGGAAGTCTGGAATTTCTCCTTTTCTGTTTTTTTGCAGATTTTGGACATTGCTTTTTATAGCAACAGCAAGTGGTTTTGCAGTGATAAAAATGCATTTTCTACATTCATGAATTCATGAATTTTAAGAGCAAAAAGAACCATTACATTCATCCAGCCTGAGGCATTGATAGATTTACTGCACGGCAGCTAATGGACTAGAGCACAGTCCCTTTGAGACGACAGGAGAGAATTTGTGCAGCTCTTCAGCCTCCCTTCCTCATCACCATCTTGAGGTCAACCACCTCAGAGCTCTCTTGTCTATCACAGACCTTGTAATCCAACTTGATGGAATATTTATTGAAACATAACGTTTTGGAGAAAGCCAGACTGCTTTCCCAAGTACCCAGAGAAAGCAAAGGTCAGCACATCCCCATCACCCGGAGCATCTCTACCACATCTCATTGACCCCATTTGGCACCCCAGCACCACCAGACACCATGAAACAGCCGCTGCTCTCCCTGCACTCACACTTTATCCTTTACCTGACTGCTTCTCTCATTGGGATGTGAAGTGCTTGGCCTCTGGGAATCATCTTATTGCCTCATAAAGCAGCATGGCAAGATTATTAATGTGGCAGAACTGCAGGATTTTCCGAGCAATTTATGAGTTACCATGGCAGTTCATTAGCTTTCAGCCCAATGACTCCTCTCCATCGAGCATGAATCAAGCAGGAGGCACACACACATCTAAACACACAATGGATATTCACATCAAAAACACATCCAAGGCCCTATTTCCTCCATTTTGCCAAACGTATTTCTAACAAAGGAAATAAAAATTCGCCAGTCATCAGGACCGAAACATGGCTAGAGACAAAGAAACAAAGAAATCCACAATCCTTTTTTTTTTTTTTTTTGGTCTCATCAGACTATTTCTGACCCATGTCTGTATTTAAAGAGCAGCAGGTACTTAGCAGAGGATTTACATTTACAGCCTCCATTGACTGCACAGGGAAGCAGCTCTGGCAGTCAGGACAGTAGGCACTCTGAATTGCTCCCTTGACTTTCGGTGCTAAGAATAAAGTTTCTCTTTACACAGAGACAAGCCCCTCATCTCCACTCAAGGAAGTATATGAGAAAATATTTAACTTTCATGGTATTTATGCATGGGTCTTAAAATAAAGCACACACTTAAACACTTCCTTGAGTCCAAGTGGCATTAAGCATGTGAAAAAAAAAACCCAACACAATGTTTTAATACATTGCTGAGTTAGGATTTCAGCAGAGGCCAAAAAAACAAGTCTAGCATACTAGAGAGGAAAGAGATCTAGAGAATTAAAGGGAGCCTTTGAAAGTAAGAAGTGGACAATTAAGAAAAAGGAAAAGGTCAGGAGTACAGTAACTTTTATCAGTAAGTACAAAAACACAGCAGCAATGACCCTAATAAGTTACCCACAGATATTACGAATAAAATGTTTTGTACCAAAGACAGAGAAACCGAGATATGGGGTGGGAGTGGGGGGGTGGAACAGATACATACACAACAGTAAGAAAGGGAGAAAGTCTTTGTTGCATTATTTTTCCTAGTTGTATTAATACTCTATTATTTGTTGTTATCCTCTGAGAGTTTAGGTGTATTTAAAAAAAAAAAAAAAGAGCTAAATTTTTTATATCTCCTTCTAGTTACAGCTGCTACACTCAGAAAGCAACCCCACCACGCATTATGTGCTTTCCCAGAATTAACTTGCCTTTTCCTTTCAAAACAATAATCAGTGTATTTATTAACGCAGTAACAGGACCCACGTAGTGGAAAATCCCACCTTCCATCCCATTAGCTAAATCTGGCTTTGGACCAAAATTTAGTATTTCAGCTCTTGCCAAGGTTCAAGTTTGGAAAGTTTTTACGTTGGAGGATTTTTCATCTGTTTCCTTAGTTAGGCTAATAGGACTCTAATGCATACAAGAGATCGCTATCACATCAGGCTGCTGGTTACTTGCCTGTTTCAATCATCTTGTACATACGGGGTAACTTGCAGCATTTCCCTCTCAGCTAAGTGATGCCAATAGGCATTTAATGCAAGATGCAAAGGGATATAATACAATACTGAGAACCACTGAGTTCAGACACTCCCACTGGCTGGAGTCATTACAACAAATTATTCAAAACTACAGCTGTGCACAAAGGTAGATGACACCTTTACTTAAAACCAGATTCATTAACAAAATTGTGTTTGTCTGGTGGGAATTCTCACATCCAATAAAACACGGAGGCTAGAGGAATGAACTTCCAAGAAATTTGGACATGGCTTAAAGAAATCAAGGCTGTTGCCTCATCTGTTTACCTCTCGGAGATCTGAGATAGGGCTCAGCTCCTGCTGTCAAGCCAGAGAAGAACAGTCTGTACGTACTGACCTGAGAGGCTCTTGCAGATGTTCTCTTGCCAGGACTGGGAGATAAGTCACCTCAATAGCTCTTCACTAGTCATTGCTCTACACAGCCAACACTAACATTAATGCCTGTCACAAAGTCCACCTCAGCAAAAGCATCATGATTTCTGCTAACAACACATGAGTTTTCAGTTAATATTACCCTTTGTCACCTCATAAATTACTCCCTCAGCAGTTTTTTTTTTCTATTGCTATCAGATGAAGATTTATTTTTGTCTTTCCAGCCCTCTCCATGCTTTAGCACCAAGAGCAGGGTTCAGCTGCTCTGTCCCCATAGTTACTGAAGTGTCTCACATGGGAAATGTCTGCATGAAAATGTCATGGTTTAACCCCAGGCAGCAAAAGCATCACACAGCCACTCAGTCACTCCTCCCAGTGGGATGGGAGATGCTCATCCGTGAGAAAGGCTGAAGTGATGCTCAGAGAAACCCACATTGTACACCCATCACATTTCCCATGCCATGCCTGGGCTACCCTGCGTCTCTCACTGCTCTCCAGTGAATACCAGTAAAGCCACATCCTGTGCTCCAGGGATCAATTGTTTCCACCTACAAGAGGTGGGGAGCAGGGATATGTATCTAGATACAGGTCACGGGAGAGTGCAGTCACGTTTGTCGGTCAAAGCTTGTCCCCTTTCACTCCCACAGGTTTTGGGAAAGTAGGAGAACACCACACCAGAAGCAATAATGCACACAGCTTTATGGAAACCAGAAATAGAGATATCCAACAGGAGGTTCTGTACACTGAAATTGTTCTCTAAATCATAAGAACATCAAATTGCTTGGGTTTATAATTTCTTTTAAAAGAATGCCAGGATTTACTTTTGTCAGGAAGGAGTACATGGGACTGGTATTTGACTTCTTGTTTATTTAGTTTTTGCTTTTCGAAGGATTTTGCTGTTTGAGGAGAGAAATATGTGTCTGATGATCACAAAATCCATCTCAGAGACATGTCTGAGATCATGGTCTTGGAAAGAAGCCATGGCCACCTTCAAAGGATGAGGCAGATTTCACCCAGTAAAAAGCAAAACATGCCATATTGTGCTCTCAGGTGTGACTCATTTCCTGATGCAGTTAGGCTGTGACTAGGAAAGTTAAGGTCAGATTAAGAGATCATTAATGCCCTTTGTAGCAGACTTTGGGACCAAGACCGCAATGCCAGAATAAGGCTGCAGAAGCCTTTGAAGGAGATATCCTCTTGGAAATACATCATGGGTCTCTATTTGGTTTGTCCCTGGATTTCTGAGTTATGGAGCTCCTGTTTCGCTGCATTGCTTTTGTGTCTGCCAAATCCAATGAGAATGAGATTCTCTCCAGTCTCTTTACAAGAAAAATTATATAACAACATCACCTTCCTTGTTAGAAAATTCACAAGGTTTTTCATAGTTAGCTTTGCCAGTTCTTGCTCCATCATTTCAAAAAAAACCAAAGAAACCAAGAGAAAAAAAAAATTCAACCTTCCTGCCACATCTGCCAAATGAAACAACGGGCAGGCAGGAGCTCAGAGCCTGATGCTCTTCTTGCATTTCTCTCTCTGCTTTTCAAGGTGCTGTACATCAGCCATGCTACAGCAACTATACAAAATGCCATAGTGACTCCATCTCAAATACCATCTCTAGATCCAGCATGCTGCAGTTACACACAGAGATGGACCCACAGAGCTCCTCTTGTCTGAGAACACAGCAGCACCGCCTCCACTACGTGCTCAGCCATCTACGCAGCAGTTTCAAAATAGCAACAGAATTTCCTCTTCCAGGTGGATGTAGAAAGGAACGGAGAGAGAGACACTGAGCTGATCCTAGCAACAACTATATAAGCAAAACTCTCAAGCAAATGTTTTCAAATATATCAGTTACAAATGACCAAAATGTCATCACTGCAAGAAGACAGGCCTGATGGTGTTTTCATACCACAAAGCTCAGAGAGGAACATTTTTTTTTCTCTTTTGCAAAATAAGATGACTAGTTAAGTAGGAGTACAGTGTCTGTTCAACACTATGACTTTAGCTCCCAACTGAGAGCTCCAGCTGTTTATTATTCTTTTTTTTAAATAACAATATGTTGTTAGGAAAATATTGCAATCTTCACTTGAAGATTTTGGGAGTGATTTTCTACTAATGCCATGGATGAGTATGGATTGGTGATTGTCTTATTCTACAGCACAAAACAAAATACAGAACAAAGTAATAAGGATTCTGTTGATAACCACAACTTTGCTGCTGCCAGATGAAACAGCAGGATGCTAACATTCAGGATGCAAGCATCTGCTGAGTGGACTGATTCCACCAACAGATCTTCCCGCCTTGCAGAGGCAGTGTTGAATGGGTTAACAAAATATCGTTCCCATGTTCTCTGCTTTTTCTATCAAGCCAAAGAGCAGAAAAAGAGACAGAATTAAACCACTCATGATCCACAGAGCTGTCCTGTGTTGACCAAATGAGAATGACCACGAGCCAGCTGAAAGCTCAACAACTTTTTATGCACAATTCCAAGTCTTGCCCTTCTTCACACACCACTGTTCACCAAACATATACCCCAATGAGAGTTAGAGAATTTTGTGGCTCACCACAGGTGTAGATGACATTAAGATGCTTTCGGATGCCCGGGTAACAAGGATCTCCAAATTCATAGGTGCTGGCATATATGCTGCAACTTCTTTTCCCATGACAGCGCTTGATCATGAGTTGGAGAGCAGTAGCCGACTGACACTCTAAAAAGGAAAATGATACCTATTTAGTGAATATTGTCCAGCCACATCAGAAATTGCCTAAAAAAATTTACCAGATGCAGATTGTGAGAGCATATACATATGAGCTTTCCATGAGTATTTAAAAATCTTTGTGTTTACACGGGAAGGTGTATCTGACTCTCAAACACCTCTAATAATTTGTAAATTTATGAAAGGCAATTACCAAAAAGAATCAGAAACCCCCATACATCCATAGTAAGAAGGCTGCAAATAAAAGATGGCTTGTTTAAAAGGGAAAAGGCTATCTGTAATAAAATTAACTCCTTCTCACCTGGCATTTATTGTATAAAGGTCTGAAAGGACTCTAAGACAGGTATCATTATCCCTATTTTAACAGATGGAGAAACAAAGTCATAGACAAATAAAAGGACTAACAACAGCAAATCAGTGCAGAGCATGGAAAAAGACTCAGATCTTACAAGTCTCTCTCCAGTGTATTTATCCAGAAACACTACAAGCTTCCCCATACACTAAGAGACTGTCACACTCCTCCCTGGAATCCTAATGATACAGTTGTAATATTCATATGGAATTCATGTAGATTTATTTAGCTGTCTGACAATGCCATCAATCACAGTAACATGCAAAGTTATTAGCAAATTCCCACCTCACAGGTGTAAGGGAGATGGACATGGTGATAGTGTTCGGCAAAGGGTAAAATTCTGATTTGGTTTGGGTGTGTTGATATTTTCCGGGTTTTGCTTGTTTCATTTTGAGGTGAGGAGACAGGGAGAGTTTGGGTAGGCTGTTTTAGCCTTCGCTATGTCCAAAAGAGTTGTCTCAAGTCACCATCTCTGGCTCCCTTCTGCAGACAGAGGTGATCAGTCTCCCTGTCTGCTCTTAGAGGTTGTATTTCTGAGTCTAATGAGGGTTACTATGAGGTCAAATAATTATGATGTTACCATTTACCATCTAAGTAGAAGTATTCTGTTAACTGTGTTTATTCCATGCAAGCAGAAATGTCATATTTAGGACTCTAAAATACGTAAAGCTCCAAAAGTAAATATTTACAGCTGCCTGAGGAGGGGGTGTGGAGAGGGAGGTGCTGAGCTCTCCTCCCTGGAATCCAGTGACAGGACGTGTGGGAATGGTTCAAAGCTGCACCAGGGGAGGTTTAGACTGGACATTAGGAGGCATTTCTTGAACTTTTAGGTGCTAGACAGTTTGCTTTGACTGTCCAGTCAGGGCCAAGCACAAGGGGAAGTTGACAAGAAGCCATTCCTTTGACAAGAGGTTGCTAAAAGCAACAGGAAAGCTACAGGGAAAGGAATACAAACCCCTTTTGGTCACTAATTAGGAGATAGGGAAAGGGAAAATGAAGCCCCAAAGCTATTATGGTAGAACCAGCACAACAACGAAAGCCATCAGAGACACAGGAAAGATGTAGAAAACTAAGCCTAGAGAGAAACATGAGGGGTTTTTTCTCAAATCAAAGGCAGCATTTTATTTCACATGCTGCAAATGACAAAAGGACAGGGCCCCATGTGAGCATTTTCATACTGAACCACCCAAACTTCCTTAGGGGATTTTTGATCCAAGGAGTGTCAGAGGTTCCAGTGGAAACATCTGGCATGCAGCAATCCTCCTTTACTGTCTTTTTGTCAAATGTCCAGCTAGAGAAACTCATCAAATCTAAGAATTGCACAGGATACATGTAGCCCTAGATACCCAGCTTCTTCAGGTACACACCAGGTCTCTGTATTCACAAATATCAGCAGTGAAATCCTCAATTCTCCAATTGCCAGGTGGCTCCAGCACAACCTCCACTAGCCAGACAAGCAGAAAAGCAGAAGAGACTCTACATACTTCAGTTACACATGGGGATGAAGTTCCCTAGCATAGCAAGTAAGGCACCCAGATTTTTTAAGCCTCTTTTATGTGGACTTTTTGCAAAACTTAATATTGAAAATACACGCAGGGCAAAAGTCACCTGTGGAGACAGCAGCAAATCAACCATACAATAATTTAGTTGGAAGCAATATCTGGAGCCTATCTAGTCCAAGCTCCTGCTCTAAGCACAGCCAGCTTTGAAGTTGCATCAGGTTACTCAGGAATTTGCCCAGGCAAGTTTCAAAAATCTCCACAGATACATACTCCCCAAATTCCTTGAGCACCTGTTCCAGGGCTAAACCACTCTCCAGGTGAAGAATTTTTTTCCTTATATCTAATCATATTTCCATTACTGCAACTTGTGTTCGTTGCTTTTGGTCTTTGGGTTTTTTCTACGCATTTCCAAGGTGTCTTCTATAAGAGCCACCTATTAGGGAGCAGAAAACAGCACTAAGATCCCTTCCTGAGCTTTCTCATCTTGAGACTAAACAAACCCAGGTCCCTTAGCATTTCCCCATGTGCAGTGTGCTCCAGCTCCTGGACAGCTTGGTGGCCTTTCACTGGCCTTGCTCCAGTTTTTCAACATACATTTTTATCTGGGGACCCCCAAGCTGGACAGTGCAAGTACTCCAGGTAAGTGGAGTACTGGAGTGCCAAAGAGAGTGAATAAACCCTCTCCTGCATGTGCTTACAATATTCTTACTAATGAAGTCCGATATCCACTTAGCCACCATTCCCACAAGAACACATCACTGACTCATGTTCAACTTGCTGACCCCCAAGACTCCTCAGTCTTTTTTCTGCAGAGATGCTTTCTAGCCAGCTGGCCCCCAGCCTGTGCTGTTGCAGAGGGTTTTTCAGGTTCAAAAATTTCCATTTGCCCTTGTTGAACTTCACAACATTCCACAAAGTTTGTCCAGTCCACTGAGGTTCCTCCGAGGTCCCTAACCTCTGTTCTGTCCAGTTGGGTACCACCCACAAACTCTGTCCCATCATGCAAGTCATCACTGAAGATGTTCAGCAATATTGATCTCTGACTGCTGGTCAGTGGCTGCCGGTTTGACTGAAACATAACATTGTGGAGGTTTCTTGTAGGACTGCATTTCCTTGGCTCTTGTAGCAAACAGCCACAATTTATGCAAGTCTTTACTGTTGCCACTGACCTCCAAACCCTAATGAGCACCAACATCTGGTGAACGCGGGAGTGGTAGAAAGTCATCTGAAGTACCCATGTTACAAGATCCAGCTAAACTCTACTGACAACACCAGGCTCCCACATGGTAAAACCAGATACTCTCCTCATTTTCCCCATATTAAGCCATTCTCTTGGCATCAGTAATATTTTTCCAGCCCTGAAAAAAGAAATAGAACCTACAGACAACATCTGACAAAGAATTCACTTCAAAGACTTCCCTTTGGTCACAACAGGGAATTTTCCCTGGTTTTCCCTCCACACAATTTCTAAGCACAAAGGCCTTGTGCATTCCCAGAAATGGCAAGGCAAGCAAACAGCAGTACTTTGAGGGAAAATTACACCAATGCTGAAATTAGCTTGGTCTCCCCTCTTGTTTTTTTGACCAGTCAATGTGTTCATCCTCCACAGAACAGATTGAACTGAAAAAATGTAAGAGCGACATCAAAGCCCCCAAATGGGACCATCTCCCTTATATACATCAAAGGATTTGTGACAAGGAGGTCATTTAGCCAGATGCCAAATTGTCATATCTAAGCACCTTTATTCCTTTGCTGACTAGCACCGAAGATGCCAATAATACATCAGAGAGACAGCTGACTGACAGATGAGGCTACAGCACCCTCATCAATCACAGCCACCACCATGTCATTCAGAGCTCCAGAAGTGACAACATGGTATTTTCTTTTACCCTCGAGTCTCAGGACTATACAAACACTCAACATCACTCTTGTTGGCTGTTATGAAGTGCATGTAGGCAATTGAAGTTCCAATGTAAACAAGTCCTTAGGTAGCCAGGTTGAGGTGAGATCTCCTAGTATATTGGTACCTCTTCAGGAGTCGATTCCGGTCAGAAGTTCTCACCTCCAGGTGCCCATTCCCAGAGCTCAGAGAGGCAAGAATACACAGGCTCTCTAATCCATAAATCATGCAGTTAGCCTCTCAAAAACATGGAGGGTGGCCAAGCCCAGCAATGTGCTAGAACAGGGTTGTGCTATGGTCCCTTACAGCTGACCAAATTCTCATTTTCCAGGTCTTCAGAAGTGAGAGACTAGATGTGGACTCTTATTGCACCAGATGGCATGCTCATTCAGGGCAACATCTCCTTTCTCTTGCTACTTGTTGGCTTCCTAAGTGCAAACTGAGGATATTCTATGAAATACCATCCTGACATCGGCATCAAACAAGTGATCCCATGTGTCAGAGATACGGGAACGACACTCACAAATGCCAACACCATATCACTAAGTCTGAGGTAAGTACCACTAAGCAGAGCCAAGCCACTGCCAAGAACCTTTTAAAGCCCACAAAGGTCAAATCCCACAGCAGAGCAATAAAAACCACTTTAAGACCTCACAGATGATAGAGAGCCCACTGACACAGGTTGGGCCAGAGTTACCCTCGGCTTTCATTAGTCTTGGGTTGCTTCAGTGCACTGACAAAGAGCAAATACAAATCCTGGCTACGGTGAAACTTCCACATGTGGAAGTGTTTAAAGATATCAGCTGTGGTTTTGGAATATGGTATTTTAAACTAACGTTTGGGTTTGGGGAGAGTGGGATCAGCTCACCTTATCCTCTTTGCTCCTGGCCCCACTTTCTAGGAGTTTCACCTCCCTTCAGCCTTGCTCCTGCTGCAAGGTGAACTCCCTTCCACAGGATCACTCCACAAGTGCACACTGCTGGCCAACTTCATTTCACAACCCTTAGTCTAAGCCCCCAGTAGGTAATTCATCTTAGCAGCTGCATTTAGTATGATATTACTCCCTGATCTACTATCTTTATCAGCCCAGCCTCTGACAGGGTAAAATCCAAATCAGATGGCAACAAAGCCATGCTGGAGGATTTTACCAGCTGCAGCTTGCAGACGGCATGGGCTTTAAAACTGGAATCAGTCTCAGTGATGTAATGTCCATATCATCAAGCTCACCACAATGAATGGGTTTTAGTCAGTTTAAGGCTGCTTCCCAGCATGACTATTTCTTTATTACCTCTTCCTGGTGAAAAAAAGAAATTGAAGCCAATGCCTATTAATCACATCCGTTACTTTGGTTACTCACTGTTACTTCTTTTTCTCCAGTAAGGGTGACACATCCAAATCTGAAATTCAAGCCATACAAAGCTGCTTTTGATTGCAAAACCTATCTGGGTTTGAAAGAATGTTTCCAAACACTTTAATTTTTTGCATTACAGTAACTCTTAGATGCTCTGGTGGAGATTAGAGCCTCTTCCAAGACAGCAGTCATCACAGATGGATCCACAAACAGATTTAGACACCTAGTTTTGAGATGGGTGACTAATCCCACAGTGAAGTTGGCATATCCCAGATGCTCAAGAACATCTGTTCATCTGTTAACCTCAGGGTCAGGCTCACCCGCCACATCCATGTCGAGCCCACAAAGGCAGGTTCCTGCACAGATGAGGCAGGCTGTCCAGACCAAACAGGACCATGTACACCTGAGCATGTGAATATGTTAGCATGCGGTAAAGGCTGTCAGGTAGTGGTTTTCCATAGGCAGCCTGTTGGACCAGAAAGGCAGCAGGGGATGGAGCACATCCCAGTACTCACTGTTCTGCCAGACTATGGTGAAAGCCAATTCTTTCTCTTCTTCACAGACCTCAGGATCATAGGATTGTTGGCTAGCAGGGCATTTTCACTCTCTCACTGCTCACTGTAATAATTAAGCTTCCATCTGACTATCAGATCTCTTTTCCATCACTAATCTCTATAGCCTCTCTTCATACTAGTATGCCCTTATTCCACGTAAGAATCATATATGTGCACTTGAAAAGAAGAAAAACAGAGCCTGAGAATAAAACTCCACCCACTTATCAGAGGATGTACTCTCTCTGAGTCTATGAACTTAGCACAAAAATTGGAGCACTCATTCTACTTTTTCAATCAACAAAGTATAAGACCTCGAAGTATTAAAATGACTAAGTCATTGGCTGTCATTAAAGGCTTTGGAAAGAGAGTCATAGAATCATACGATCATACAGGACTGGTGGACCTGATCAAGAGACAAAGGCATTAGGAGCAGACCTACATCTCAAATTAAAACAGTCAGCAGAACCCTAGCTTTCCTTCCCATCTTTTGAGTAATAGGTGAAAGGAGCAATAAATATTCCCTTGAGGGAAGTAATTTACAAACAAGTGACAGCTCTAGGAGGAAACTCCTCCCAAGTAGAGGACAGGACTTTTCTCCAAAACATGCAGCACGATTTCTTGCTAAAGAATAAAACAGGAAAAGTTACTTGCTGAGAGCTATGAAGCAGGGAGGACAGAATGAAAGATGGAAGACGCAGGTGTCGTTAACTAAGAGGAGAGAAATTTAGTTCCTGCAAAGAAAGCTGACAGATGTCTGAATCAGCACTGTGGTAATCTACTCATCTGCCAAAAGAGAAATAAAACTTTGATGGAAGGGCAAAGAGTACGTACGTGGGAAGAAAACAACTCCAACCTTGCAGGTGAGGCAGCTGCCTAAATTCCTTCATGTTTTACCTAGGAGTGACCTGAAACTGCCTCATTCTGCAGGAGAATCTCTATGATAAGCAGGAGGGAAGGAAGTTCCCCCTCTGCTCTTGGACAGTTTCTCATTTATCTTAAAGATGCTCCATTAGCCATGGCTGATACAAAGTTCAGCTCCTTCGTAAAGTGACAGAGGCTGTAGGTGTCCGAGCCCCTGCTTCAGCTGCTACATGATCCAGAATCAGCCATCCTAGCAGCCTGTGAAGGATGTCTTCATGCAGTTTTGATAAGCCAGTCTGCACCATGTGCAGTATGTCAGTTCCCAGGCATTTTCAGCTTAGCCCGTGCCCATTAAGTTTGATGTTTTAAAAGCCAGTGCAGAAGACAGTAAAGATGGGCTCTGTCCACCTTCTCTCTACAGCTTATCAGCTGTCGCGATGACAGAGATACACTGGATTTCTCTTCCTTTCCATGGCACACAAACCTCTATAGAGGACATAAGTGACTTGGGATTAGAACTGCAGAGAGTGCAGAAGACAAAAAGGAGAAAACCAAACTATGGATACTTAGCCTGTAGAACCAACCAATGGGAAGACCAACCAATAGAAACAAAAGGCTACCCTAAAATGAGAAAAGATGCAGAAGAAGATGTGTAAAGAGGAAAGCTCAGGAAGCAGAGATCCAAAACAATTAAAAGGGGGCTGGTTTGGAAGCCAGAAGAGAACAGGCTTCAGAAAACCTGCACAGTCAATCTGTTCCAAGCACTAGAAAACCCTTTTCAAGTACGGAAATAAAATATTAATTCATTAGAAGAGATTGTTAAAAGCACTTCTGAGCAATAAGCATGGGCTCAGGATAATTTTTGCTTGAGAAGCCACTGTGCCATGGAAAAGGACTGGCAGTCAGGGCTGGTGGGGGAGTATCACTGGGGCTTTGGCCAACAAATTAGCTCTGGTTTCCCAGGTCCCTGCTTGCCAGCTGTGGAACAAGCATTACCTGATGCTGTGCAGAACAGATTGGGAAAGAGGCTCCAACATCTCATGGTCAACTTTGAGGCCAAGAAGAGTCTACCTCCCCCAGCACAGCATCAGTCCCAGCACACTGTTTCTTTTTCTGTGAGTTTTTATGTTTGAGAGACTTTCTCTGGGCCTTTCTGTTTGTTCTTTGCTTTGGCAGTGACAGATACTTTGGTATCGTGTTGAGCTGGGTTTCTGATATAAATTGCCATCACCATTATTACAAATAGCAGCAGGGATCTTTGTGTTCGTACAGCTGGATATAGTATCTATGTCTTGCATAATGTCACTGAAAACAGCTGGCTAAAAAAGAAATCTACATCCAAACATTAGAAGGGTATGCAGAGAAGGCCAGATGGATATTAAAAAGTACATTTTAATGAAAGAGAGAGAAAAATTACTCACCACACACTTCATAAAACTTTGAAAACTCCAGCAGTAGGCCAGAGAAGAGAAAACAATCTTAAAAGAAACTAATCACATCTAGAGGCTCCAATGGAAGGACTGATTGCAGGTTTAATTACAAATGCTATAGTGACATTCAGAAACGCTTGGTTTATCAACATGAACTCAAATCATCTTACCACCTATGTATCTGGAACCAGAATCCATATAAAACATACGAGACTCCAGTTTTTCAGAGGCTGACTCAGAGTGTATAAAGTTGAGCAAATTAATAACATTTTGCAGGTTTGGGGGCTAAAGTGAGAATCTGAGAACAGCTTCAAACTTGGCTCCAAGAAGTCTCAGAGAACAAAGCAGTTTTTGGTCTGGCAACGACAGTAAAATTTTATTATTTAATTTGCAGCAGAGATGATTGTGGGCCATGAGGCGTTTGAGATAAAAAGCAAAGAAGCTAACACCTTTTGCTTCACTCGGTAGAAAATAGGGACGGTCCAGCCAGTGCATCTACCACTCTGTGTAGTCCCTGAGTTCATCTGTGCTTCCTATTCATTACAGCCCAACAAAAGTACTTTCCTGAACACAGGTACACTTCAACAAGCTCCTAGACCTAGGCTGAGGCAAGGTTTGAACTTTGGAAGCTGTGGGACTGGCCCACTGTTTTTAAGAGATCACCCAGCTGACACAATCTGCAAGTCACTTCTTGCCCTTGTTTCCTAAAATTAAGCACAGCGTGCTTGCAGCCTCCCAGGTTTCACATTAGCTTTGTTTCTCAGGCTCAGCATTCACCATTGTGGTGATGTTGTAATATTCTTGAGCGACATCTGAATTATTTTAAGAGTAACTTTATCAGTTCTGAGCAAGTTACACTGGTTTTCATTCAGAGTAACTCCACGAAAAAAAGATTGAGATGCTGTAGATTTAAATGTCTTAAATTCTGCCCTTTCATTACTAGGATTATATTCTGGATTTGCTTTTAACTAATAGTTGGGCAACAGGCATCTTCTATAAGATCAGCTACTAAAGAAGCTGATACTACTGAAAGTGTTACAAATACCCACTTCCTCAAATATCATACCAATATCACCACAGAGCCTGCTAGTGCTATTTGAATTACTACTTTCAGAATTTTTATTTACAACCACTGCATGGGCTCATACTCCACTGTAAACAACATTTTTAAAACCAAGCTGAACCTTGGCTTTGAGAAAGATCTTGCCCAGAAGCAAATTTGAATGGATTTTTTTCTCTTTTTTTTTCAAAAAAATAACAATTGTGTGCATATAAAAACAACTCCATATAAATTATTTTTTATGACTCCATGGAATCCAACAATAGTTTGAGTTTTCTAGAAACAGCTGTAAAGTTATTTTAATCACCTCCTGGTGCTTTGAGACAAAAAGTGAAACAAGCAAAGCATCTAAAATTGAAAAACAACTTTCTGAAAGAAGGCTTTGTCCCACTTTAACTTAGCGTTCTAAATGGGAATTTCATTTCAATTTAAATTTAATAAGGCATTATATGTGAATTAAACAGCAACTGATATTTATTTAGCCTTCAGACTTGGATACTTGTGGGTTTTATTACATGCAAACAGATTGGCCCCTAAAAACATGTTCTTAATCATGAGCTATACACATAATAAAGTAGTTTCTGCACCGAATGTAAATCAGATGTATGCAGAGTCACACCTATGGGCAGGGGCTCTCTGGAAACCTGGTGTGCCCCTTAGAGAAGAAAGATGTGGTCTGATTTCTCCTGCATCTGATGCTCATCCCACAAACCCAGCCTTGCAAGAGTTTTGAAGACTGTAATTTCCCGTATGGTGAAACCAGGACATAGCATGAGAGCATTTCAGTCACAAGCACTCGGATCCGCTGAAGAACGGCCGTGCTACACGGCATTATCTGATCAGCACAGATTTCAGCAGACACCCCGTCTTCTCCTGCTGCCCTGGTCCCCCACTGCCTCTCCCATCAGTGCCAGAGGTTACTACCCCTCATTGCTCCAGCTCCACAGCTCGGAGGCCTTTTATTTTTAAGTTATTTCACCTAAGACCAAGATTAGAGAAGAGCCACAAACGTGTACTGATGGAAAGGCAGGATGGAAAATGGTCACGGGTGGTGAAGCAGAGAGATAGAAATGCACGGCTGGAGGGGCATCAGTCTCTTAAAACCAGCTCTTGTGTTGGCAGGAAAAAAAACATGTACCATGTAATAAAATGGATTTTTTTTACTGCATGTATTTCATACTTATTCACATGCTAGATCTGATCACAGATAAACAAACCAGAAGGGTCCATTATTTATATGGCGTAATAAATATTTATATGAGGGACTATAAAGGCTCTGGTTCAAGTCATATATACATCTGCATTAAGAGGAGGAAATCAAAACAAACTGGGTTGGATCACCTTCTGTCGCTGCATTAAAATGAAAAATGCCAGGGAATGAGCACCTAAAGCACAGACTCCTTTGCTGAACTCATTCCTCTGCTCTTTCGCTATCAGAGCCCATGAGTTAGAGAGTGCCACTGACCATCTGAGTTTCCTCGGGGCTTTGTGAACACATCTATTTTCTCTCTGCGGAGGCACAGGAGAGAACTCATATGTTAGGTGACAAGGACATTTCACTTCTTAGCAGCTGAACCCACACATCATGACCTAAAGCTGGGCTTTGGAGGCAGAGCTCCTACCATCTTGTGTCGACTCAGAAACAAAGCCCAGACTCCTTCTGCACAGATGAGGAGTGAAATTGCTCTGAGCTCTTTGTGTACCTGATGGAGAGAGACAGGGTCCTTGAGGAGGCCAGAATCCTGGTGCTAGAGGTCAGCTGAACATGTCCATCTCCTTCCCTGCGGGCCAGGGGGTAGCTACCATAAAAATGTACATGTGTGTCGGGTGCACTGAACGTGATCAAAGATATCACTCCATTAAATGACAAAATGGCAATTGTTTTACACCCAAGTTCTTCCTCCTCAGTCTTCTCACTAGATCATCACCTTGCACTCAGACACAGGTAGGAAAAGGCGATGTTTTTTAAGTTGGCTTCACTCAGAGGTGCAGGCAGAGGCAGCAGCAAACAGCACGATGAAGGAGCAAAGGGCTCACGGGGCTGAGAGATATTAAGGGTTTGCTGTCTGCAAATAACCCTTTCCCCAGAGACCTCCCTATGCTCTGTGTATTGTCTCTGCACATGCTGGCAGCAAAGTGGAGGCTTTATTAAGAGAGTTACAAATAAGGTCAAATTCCTTTAGGAGCTTTTCAGAGTTCCCAAGACATTCAGGGAGGGGTCCGGCTGTTTGCAGGGGTTTCCCATTACGGTCAGAGACACAAGCTTCAGCATGTTTCTAGTTAAGAGAGGATCCTGGCAGATTTTCCCTTTAATATGACAGGGAGAGGATGGAGTTCTTCACGATAACTTTCTCTTCACAGATGCTAATCACATTCATATAGACGTTAGACAGAGAGAAGGCATGTGTCTGGCATGGCATGGTGTGTCCGGTCTGGCTTGGGGATCTTGCATCACCCCAAAGCAGCACAACAGTGGCTGGGTTGTGCAGGTGCTAAGGGGCTGCAACGTCACGATACCTCAAATCCCTCCACCCGAGCACCTAATGTACCTCCTGTTTCTGCAGAATCCAAGAAATTCACCATTAGCGGACTTTCTCCTCAACACTTCTATAGGAGGACAAGGTCTTGTTTTTCAAGAAACAACACCAATTTAATTATTTTTTCCCTTACCTTATGGCAGAATCAGAAATATATACAGTGCTCTGTTCTCCCCACGTTAGACCTCAGTTCTTTAAAAGCCTCATCTGTAGAAGCTGTAGATTTCTAAATTCCACCCAAATGTGCATTTTGTTCACAGAAAAAAAGTTAAATAAAAACTTCTGAGCTGTTTTTTGTTAGAAGAGGAGGAAAAGATACCCTTCCCCACCTTTGGGGCAAGTATGAGTTCTTCACTCATCAAGTAAGTCATCCTGCCTGGGTAAAAATAATCACTGCAGACCTGTCCGGGACATATTTCCTGGGAAAAAGCCCTTTGCCAAGGCTCATATTTGACACAAATCATCAGTTCTGTGAAATCCAAACAGAATACATCTTCCATGTGCAGAACATAGCTGGGTTCTGCCTTACGGGAGCTGGATGCTGCTGCAAAGTCCGAGTCATACCGTTGTATTTGTAAGATCAGCTCACTGCGAATGTCTGGGATCAAAGGCTGTCACAGAGCAGCCCTCCCCATACCGCAAGGCTGTGGAAACGTGCAGGGAGATGTTCTCTAGCTAGAGAAAGCTTTGATTTATAAGCCGTGATGTTTTTGCCGGCTGCTGAAGGAACAGAGTTGCCTGCCTAGCCCAGCAGGCTGGTGGCAGGAGTACAGCTTCTGGAGCAGGTTGGGGGACTCTGCGTGACACTCCCATGATCGCTGGGAGTGCAACCCCCTCACTTCACTGCTGCAAATGTATGCAGGGCTATTATTTCTTGCAGCGTGCCGTAGGGAAGCATGGCATGAATGTGCTTTTTGCTGATTTGGATTGCTGATGGATCCTACACTGGTTTCTCCTTTGGGGCTACAAGAGGAGTAGTAACCACAGCCACAGCTCACCTCCCCTTTGCCTGCATCTCTAGAGCTTGCACAAAATAGATGAAGGGAAGGTAGGGCAAGCTCATGATGAGCAGAGACTGCCTGTAACATGGGCAGCATCACGGCAAGGGAGCTGAACAAGCTGTTGCTGAACTTGCTTAGGAGATGTGCACAAACCCTCTCAAACATAGCTGGGATTTGAGGGATGGAGCACAGTGAGTTGAAAGACCACCTGCTCACTCATATTTATTTATCTGCAATCACTCACAGCCACCCTTCCCCCTGAGGATTTTGGCATGCAAACACGGGAACATTGGCATCAACAGCTACACGGTGTGTCTTTCATGCTACACACAGTGCCG
The DNA here is from genome assembly GCA_013400615.1 of Syrrhaptes paradoxus. Lineage (NCBI taxonomy): Eukaryota > Metazoa > Chordata > Aves > Pterocliformes > Pteroclidae > Syrrhaptes > Syrrhaptes paradoxus. The sequence continues at coordinate 73,348 of VZTO01027627.1, forward strand.
AAATGCCTGGGAAAGCCCAGGAAAGGCACTGCTCTATGGTGAGAGCCTCACCTCTCATCCCCAACCCTGCTGGGCATGCAGCCAGCCACTGTCTCCCTCTCCCTTCACTGTCATGCAAGGCAGCACATACCTGTCCCCCAGCATCCCAGCAGCACCAGGCTGACTTAGATACTTGAGCCCCCATCAACTCCAACATGCAGCTTTTTGCTCCTATCTGACAACTCAGGTGTTTTTAGCATCAGTCCACAGCTTAAAACCTTGCACCGGATTTCAGTGTAAAGCTACATCAGCATTCCCACCACCAGCTTGGCGTTGTCTTGTACTGATCCTGCTCTTGTAACTGGTTTCATTTAAGAGCTGACACTGGAGGAAAGCCCTGCCTCATCCCAGGAGCAGACTGTGTGCTACACTCTAGGATCTGATACCTCATTTCCTTGGGCAAATATCCCAATTTGTAGAGAACACAAGGCCAGTCTGGAAAAAAAAAACAACAAACTAAGGCATCCAAGCAGTATAGACAGTACGGCACATCCTTATTCTCTTCGCTTCAGCTTTGCTTTCCCAGCTCCGCTGCCTCCCATCCTGTTTTCTAGTGCCAGATACTGTGCTCTCAGCCAGTACAAGTTTCAGGGCTTTTTATCTCAGCAAAGAGTAAAAACTTTACCCTTTGTGGCTTCACATAGAGTTTTTTTTTCAAGAGCAGGTCCCAGTGCTAGTACCTTGTCACCAGTACGTGCCAGTTTCTGCTCTCTCAGCAAGGACAAAGGAGCGGTTGCTCAGCAATACACTAGAAACCCACCAAGTTTCGCTGACTCGGCAAGTTATCACCCAGCAGCCAAACCACCGCACCACCAGCATGCACACTCTCAGCCCATCCCAAACACCACATGAAAGATGTCTAGGCTAACCTGTTACACCTATCGGTTTCGGCTTCTGCTCCCTGGCAACTGGGGGATAACAGGGGCACATCCAGGGACATATGTCACCTCAGGAGATGGGAGGTAACTTGCTAAAGGACTGTGTCTCCTCCTGCCATGCGTCCGAACCATGGGACTGGGTAGGAGACCCTGAACTTCTCAGCTGTGCTGCAAGCACTCATATTTTCACAGCTACACAACTAAGGCACCCATCCCGCTGCACAAATAACCTGACTGGCCTGATTCCACTTGTGGTTTCCTACTGACACCCATCATCTCCGTATCATATTTCCAAGCAGTCACTTCACATGCTTCCATTTGAATAGCATTTAACTCCTTAAGGGCACTGGATCAGCAGCTGTGGAGACAAAGATCCCCAGATAAAGCTGAACAGATTCCAGCACAGGCTATAGCAGCAGCTCAAGCTTCTCTTTACAGCTCCCCCTGAAGCTTTTCCCCCTCTAGAGGCAATTCCTTTGGGAAATCAGTCAATTCCCTCTCACCTCTGCACAGAAGGGTGATGAGGGATGCTGACCACAGGATTTTGCACTGTGGATATACGCTCTCTCTGCCACAGCCTAAAATACTCAACCTCTTTTCACATTGGCTCAAGAACAGACAGTTCTAGTGAATGTTTTTAAACTTATTGATCTTTAACACATGAATGTAAGAGACTAGGATAGCCTGAGAGTAAAGAACCTACTTGAAGGTACAGTAAATCAACTGTAACATGATACAACTTAACAACTTGGGGTTTTAATTTTCACCATTTGCTTTAACTTCAGTAAAAGTTTAAATACAATGTCAAGGCTTGACTTGGCCACAGATGGTCCGTGACATCCACCAGTAATATGCTCCTGTAGAGTATAGATAGAGGCTCAGTATATGAACCACCACGAGGACAGAAAATTCAACAAGAAACCCAAGCATATAATCTGGTGAATCTGCTAACAGTCTACGAATTGGTAACTTGGCCAGGATATCGAGCTGAGATTCAGTCTGGCGCTCACGATGAAGCTCACCACTGGTTAACAAGGTACCACACGTCAGAAGCACCACTGCACCAGGTTGCATGTGCCAGTCCTGCTCTTCCTCACCAGGATC